>MU225451.1:1164059-1187324 GCA_018584345.1 Thuja plicata
GTGTACCCAAATTGAAACATCTCACCATTTATCTAAATCAATCATCATAATGTATCATAGGGTCAACATCGTGAGTATGAAAAGGGTCATAAATTATAAATTATCATCATCTAATATAACCAAATCCATATCAAAAGGGTAAAACCTCCTAATTCATCAAAACGTAAAGCCAATTACTAGGTCTATCAAAATGGTAATTAGAAAAGCTATGATAGGTTTGGGGTGAGGCCTCACGTCTAGGTAACCACAAAACCCTAAACAATATGCACACCCATTTAATCTAACATTAGAGCCATTGAAACAAGAATTCAAAACATATGCAAAAAAAATATAAAACATCCTTCAAATGATTCTCAAATTATCTCCTTTCTTCTCCATGGAGTATATTATTGTTTCTCTTTTTCCTATGACAAAAATGCACAAGTATTGAAAGCCAAAGTTATGTCAAGAATACTAGGAGATAGTGGTTCAAACTTGAAAGAGAGAATTAAATCTCAATTTATAGGATGAGAGAGACAATTTGCAGAATTAGTAAGTGAATGCACAAATTAGTATGCATAAATCAATGCATAATAGAGGGGAAATGGAAGAAAAAATTAATAGGAAATTGGAAGCATAATTAAAGGAAAATGGATAGGGAAATGTTGAAAAGTTCATGGAGCTAATTAATAGGAGATGGAGAACAATTAAAGGAGATGAAAAACTAGGTGAATTTATGAGGAATTAATTCAATTAAGAATTCAATATTCCTCATAAAAGGATAATTAGCATTTATGATATCCTAAAATTCCATAACATGGGCATTAACCAATTAATTAATTAGAAATTAATTAATTGTGAAAACTTATGATAAAGATTGAATAAATATAATTTATTCATACAAGATAGGGATAAATATTGGGTCATTCATCCCAAGAGGACAAATTAGTGGATTATTGGTCAAATTGAAGGCATTGATGCGCAATTGGATTGGTTTTGATAATAATGATACGAATATCATATCTCCGAGGCATTGATGAACTTTGACAATGCACTCGAATTATGATGTTTGAAAATGATTTAAATAGCTTTGATGATGTCATAGGATTGATAAAGGAAAAGGAGACATTGATGAACTTGGACAATGTTCCAAAGATAATGATGATGTGCAATAGCATTGATGAACTTGGACAATACTATTGAATTGATGATGATAGGTTGATAACGATAACATCAATGATCTTGGACAATGTTATCAAATGGGCGATAAAAAGGATACAAAGCATTGATGAACTTGGAAAATGCCCCTAGAATGATGACAAGATTGATTGGATTTGAAAAAGGGTTTGATTGATTTGAAAAGTGATTTAATTAGGCATCAATGATCTTGGACAATGCCCCAAAATGGTTGGAATGAGTCCAGAATAATTTTGAAATGATCAGGAAGAGAATAGAATATATTTGAATATATTTAGGATGATTTGATATGGTTTAGGATTATTTAAGATCGAATAGGATTATTTTAGGATGATTTAGGATTGATTGGAATTGATTAGGAAAATGATCAATTCAGCTAAGAGGATAGAAATATTCGTAAATAATTGAACAATTTGCAATATTCAATTATTGACGAAAGATACAATGTTGTCATATAATAAAGATCATATGTGCAACATAGAGGAATAGTTAGATCACAAAACAATGTTTTAATTTTAATGGGAAAAATGTAAAAAAACATGTAGACTAGCAGGCTCAAACCATTTTTGAGTGTCTACACATACATCCTTCGACATATCCCCATCTTTTCTCATTTTGATTCATCTGTATAGTGTCCATACATTTCTATCAGTCATCATACAACAATAATAACTAGTCTATTCTTCCTCCAAAAAAACATCTGTTGACATCAGTGACAAAAACATCAATGCCAACTGCATCAGTAGTAGCCAATTCCAACATCATCGAATAGATTTGTGCCCAAATTTAGTTATGAGTTGGTTTGAGAGGTTTTCTAAGGAAGGAAAAGAGTATTTAAGGACTTCCATGGCATTTTAATGAGGTTGGACTATTTTTGGTTAGAAATTTGAAGCATTAGCAAGTTATAGTTACTGTATTATCATAGGTTTTGTTGTTTTCAATTTGCAAGCATTGAAGTTGGATTGAATTTGGTTCTTTTCCAATGTAATTAGGTTATGATAGTTTTTTTCTAGCACTGTGTAGAGGAATTATCTTTGATTTTCTATTTTTAAGCTGTATGTAAATTCTTCTTCCTATTATGTGTTCTTTGGACTAGACAGGACTGTAAATAGTAAAATGAATCCATAGACATTTCCAACCATGGAAAGTATTTGTGCCCTGGAGAAATGGTAGAGGGGTCATTATAAAGTGGATTTATTTTTGTTTTAGGTTTAGAAGTGATAATGGTGATTTTTGAGCTCTTTCCCTAGGTGATCTTGACAATAGCCCAGGGGGATTTTAGAGGAACATAAGGTTACATTTATAGAGTTAGATTGGATAGCCAAATACAATGCATGGAGGATGGTCTTTGGAGTTGGAAAATTCCCTGTGAGTATTGGTGGAAGAAGATGAATCCATTTCATCTAGTTTTGTGAAGATTTGGCTTCAGGGTGACCTATTAGCCCTACTTTTAAGGACTCGGTCTCTAAAGGATTTGAAGTAATGTACAGATGAATTGAGGACTCATAACCATAGAAATAATTTGAGTCTACATAAAGGGTGTCTAGATCCAAGATTAGTTTGGGGATTTTTTGCAAATTTTCAGATTTATTGTAGTTTAGGAGCCTTATTAGGGCTATAAGAAACCACTAGTCCTATTCCTATAAATAAGGAACTTGATGAAAATATAGATAACCTAGGGATATAAAAATCAAAGAATGTATTCAATAGGATGAGTATAGTGTGAGAACAACCTTTCAAAGTTTCTATAACATATTGGTATTGGTTTGGTGGAATCTACCCTAGTAGATTTAGTGATTTCTAAAATCTTGTTGGTAGTGAGATTCTTTCAAGACAAGGGTAAGTGAACCAAGTTTTCTACCCTTAGGTTAGGGTTGGAAAAGAATCCATATTTTTTCTAGAGTAGTGACCTAGGAGAAATTCAAGATGAATCAGTGTAAGGATCTCAATATTACTAAATAAAAAAATGGTGACTTGAAATTCCAATTGAGAAGAGAAGAGGTTTTCATCAAGAAACTGAAGGAACAACTTGAACTATCTAGGAGTCAGAGACAAGATCTTATGGATAAGATAAAAGAGGATTCAGACAGAAATACTATAGATCAAATAAAATAGCTTGAACATGATAAAGATACTTTGAAGCTTGATCATGAAGCTAATTCTTTTTAAATAGCTAAAGAGATTCAACAAGTAAATAATGATAGAAACAAAATTGAAGAAGCCTTAAAAGGTGCTAATATTCAGATGGGACAAATGGAGATTGAGTTGGATGACTATAAGAACAAATATCTAGAATTAAATAAATAAAATCAAATCATAAAGGGAGAACTTATTGAGGCTAATAAATATATTGAAAAACTTCATGAGAAGTGATAAGATTGATGAGAAAAGAGATAGACAGAAACCTAAAGGAGATATGACTAGAGTTGGCTTCAATGAAGCTAAATGTTCAAAGACACAAAGAAAAATTGAAAGTGAAGACTGATGAATAAATACCTACTCTTGAAGAACCTTGAGAACATATAAAACCTTTTAGAGGTAGACACTTTGGATGTAACAAGATTGGACACATAAAGAGAGACTGCAGAGGTAAAATTTCTTACAAATTCTTTCTGGGCTATTGTTTCAATTGTCATACATATGGACATAATAAGGTAGAATGAAACAAGCCTAATCAATCAAGAACCAAGAAAGATTACATTAGGGAAGGGACAATAGATAATATTACATGTTACACATGCAATAAATTTGGGCACATGGAAAAGTATTGTAAGTTGCAAATTAATCAGAATAGACAAAATCCTACATGCTACACATGTCATAATCCAGGACACATAGTGAAGTTTTGTAGATAAAATAAAACTAAGAACAGAAGTGGACCTCCACCTATTTATGTAAAGAAACATATTGGTGATGCTAAGAGTATTGCAAAGGAATTTAATAGTCATTTAAAGAAAGTAGGAGATATGAACAGTGATAAGGTATGGAAGGTAAAAGAACCATGTGAGGAAAATGTTTAGGGAGAGTCACTAGATTCTACTGATTCTTTTCCTAATGATAACATTGCTACATCAACCTAGATGCTCAAGCATGGCCTTAGGAGGAGCATTGGAAAGAAATATCTGAAATCTATCCAGCTCCTGATTATGGAGATTAAGCTCTTGAAAGCTTAGGGAGACTATGTATATATGTTATGGAACATACATCTATGATAACATAGATTTAGAGTCTATATCCTGTGATCGCCAAAATGTTAGTTGACTGGATCATGTGCAAAGATGAGTATATGGGGAACTGTGTTGTTTATTTACATAGTGAAGTATAAGGAAAATTGAAGGAAGTTATCTAATCATCACTCAAAGAAGAAGAGAAGAATAAGAATAGAGATTTGAGCAAGAAGAACAAAGAATGAAGTGTATTGTGCGATTGGACAAAGAACAAATTAATGGATTCATCAAAGAAGAGGTTTTTTTTATTATTTGTGAACTTTTGTAATGGATAATCTATTAATTTTTTATATCATTGAAAGGTGTAGATACAAGTTTATGAAAAATCCATATAAATACATTGAAGATGATCCTAAAGGTGCATTTTCACAAACACCCTATGAAGTTATACATGTAAAAGACATTAGGGCTTACATTCACTATAAGTATGAGTCTCTGGGAGACTTTGAGATCTATAAAAATATGAAGCAAATGATTAGAGAAGATGGAAAATGGAAAGATGAGTTTGCACATCTTGAGAATCTCAATATCATGTGAGTGACAAAACTCTATGAATTTGGTGAAGAGGAATGGATCAAAATCATTCTGAGTAGAGTACATGACCAATTCATTTGGATTTTAGATCTTCCAGTGAAGATATGCAGAGATTTGATTCATGCTATAACAAGTTTGGATAAATTTAGTGTTATCCCTGTCATGGAGAAGAACACAAAGAAAGAGGTGGAAATCCTAACCCATTCGAGATGAGACAAGAGGGTGATGACCATGGCTGACATTTTTCATAAATATGTTAGATTAGTTTCCATGATTCTCATATATAAACTACAATATAGAATCTGACCTAACTGAGTACCCGTGGGAGTAATCATGATGGTATACAGAATGGTAAAGGAAAATTTCAAATACAATCATTAAAAAATACTTGCACAATAGTTTATGGAGAATATGAAGCAAATAAAGAAGGATAAGTCAAAGGAATTCAGGTTTAGATAATTATTGATACACATGTACATCCACATTGTACAAAAGTTTCATGGTATGCACCCTAGATATTAAAAGGATAGCAAACCGAGTGGAATTTAGATTACACAAAGTTATAGAAGACTAAATAGTACATGGGTTGATGGAGAACTATTTGCAATGACCAAAATTTTGCAGAGATAGATGAGAGAAATAATAAGGATACTTGAGGCTTTGGTAGAGAAGTATAGGGATACAATTTGTTTCATGGTTAAAATTGATTTTGTTTTCTTTAAGGCAGTAGAACCTAAAATGAAATGGTATTATCCTGTGGGATAGAAATTTAGTCCTGAGGTTTTGACTATGCAAGTTGAATATGTATTATCCTTAGATATTGATCCATCCAAAGAAATATGGGGCACTTATGAAGAGAATTCTATGAAGATAAGGGAAGAATAGACAGGAGAAACAAGGAAGAGGAAAGTAGATAATGTGGTAGACAATCTAGTAGCCAAGGTTGGTATTACAAAGGAGGAGATGGAAGAGGTAAGGAAAAATATGATAGAAGGTGTTTCTGGGTTGGCAAGCACTACTCCTGCAGCCCTTCCACCTCCAAAAATAGAGAAGGTTATCAATCCACCTCCTACTATAGTTGGTGTACCTAAAATAACACCTATATCACCAAAGAGGAAATCACAAGAAGAAAAACCCAAGGAATTACCTAAGAGAAACACCATATCCACTAAACAGGACTCTCCACCTAAGAAATAGAGGAAATAAGTTGTAAAGGAGAAAGAAGAGGAGAAGAAAGTAGAAGAAAAGAGCACAGAGGTGAAATAACTCTGGAAACCTGATATGAAGATTCTAGAGAAGAGAATCATTGAGTAACCAGTAACCAGTAACCAGTAACTTGGTGGATGATATCTTTAGTAATCTTTACTATTCCATACTCCATACATAGACTCATATCATGTATTATTCATAGCATAATCATGATCCATTCAATTTTGAAGTCGCATGGGAAATCTAGGGCATGGACTAACCATTTGTCAGAAATGTGTTGATGATTAGCCTTCAAAGCCCCATTTTCACATAGTTTATTGTAGGCTTCCCTCAACTCAAAATCTCCAACTTCTCTAATTTTACACATGTAACATGCTCTCACATCATTGATCATAAGAAATTTAGGTGGGATTGATGATAGGGCTCCTGTAAGATCTCCCTTCACCATAGTTTTAGGAAAACCTTAGAAATTGGGTGGTGCACCTACATCGCTCCTGACCAACTAAAAATTATTCATTCCCTTGTCTTGTCTCTACATTCCAAGAGATAAACTATCTGCCATTTCTACAAATTAGGGTTTGAGAAACATATTCTGGGCAACTAGGCAACAACGGGTCTTAAACTTTTCATAATACTTGCTAACGATACACATGTGGAATCTTTAAAAACTTTTCTTGAGTCGCTCTTGAATTACCTTACAAATTCTCTGCAAACTCTAATCATTGTGTGAAATGAAAAATGAATGGATAAATTCATTATATACCCTCAAACGACTTAATTAGGTCTTTAATAAATGCTTCATACAATAGTAGGTAGATAACAATTTTCCTTGATCTTTGAATAAATAGCTTGGTTATCTCATTCCATCAATTGGTCAAAATAGTGACTCGGTCACTACTGACACTCAGTCAACATATTAGCTTAGTTGGTATGGGTTCTCATCATATATACTAATACTGATGCTTGGCATCAACTATGCATATCAATTCTTTGCACATTTCTTATCTCAGTTCTTTCCTAATGCAGCTTATCTTATGCAGATATGGACTTTAATACATCTTATGTTAGGAACTGGTCCAAAATATAGCATTTGAGAAAATAGTTCCTTACATACCTTTTTTATTTAATTGTAAGTAGTGTAATCACCTGATCCATTAGATTGGGAGATCTCATCTTTACTAGGTCCACTACTACTCGCTTCTTCTTTCTTTCTCCATGTTAGATTCATCTTATTCTTTATCTTCTCAATAGTAGGTATCGGGGCTCTGGTCTTGTAATCTCTCTTGGTATGACCAATCTTGTGAAAACTATAACAAACCAAACTTCCATTCATCCAACTCTTGGATTTACCTCTAAAGTGTGTCATTATACAATTTTCTGCAATGTGACCATATTCACCACAATAATGACAACTATGTCTTGTAGTGTAATCCCAATTAAATGTGTTACCTTTCCTCGGTGCATTGGCTTGATTGTTGGATGTCCATTTGGATTTAGCATTGGATCTATAATCTTGGGTTCTATAGCCACACTTCTGGCAATTATAGCACTTTCCTTGAAATCTAGGTGAAGTAGGTGTATTTCTAGTCTTTGACCTGCATTCATGTGCTTGATATCTATGCTTTTTATAGTTAAAGCAATATTCATTAAATTTAGGTTTAGGATTGGATTTACCATTCTTGCATTGTAAAATGTTTATTGTGTGACCTGGTATCCCACAATGATGACATGTAGGTTTTTTGTTCTTTCTCTTTTCATTTCTTAGTTCTCCACTCTTTGATGATTATCCTTCTTCAGTGGAAGACTGGTGCTTGGTATGTCCAATTATAGAGGTGTCATTATTTCTCCTTGGTGATCTCATTAGTTCTTCAAAGTATCTCAAGGCTTCATTTGGCTTCTTTATCCTCTCAATGAGTTCTCTTTCAGATCTCAACTCATTTTTTAGTTGAGTGTCCTCAGATCTTATATATGTAATTTCAATGTCTTTTCTATTTAAATCTATTTATTTCCAAATAATAGTTGGTTGACCACGTCCAATTTATTGTTTGTGAGCTTCTGCACATCACTTGTCCTTCATTAGGTTTGGTAGCCATCTTCTTCTTGTCTTCTTTTGTCATTGTCTTGTCTTCCTCAGATTTCTTCTTCTTATAAATCACCTCACATAGTGTTATTGATTGAGTTTCTTGTTCTATCTTAAGACTTTTGACTCATTCTTTCATTGTGTTGTTCTTCTCCAATAGATCTACAATTTCTACATTACTTTCTTTGGAATCTTCATTGTCAAATAGACCTTCAGTCTCTTCTTCTTTATATGAAGTGGCATTTAGATCAGTTGCCAATTCTTTCTTAGATTTTAAGGATTTCCTTAATTATTCTCTTATTGTCTCAAGTTGCTGTAGTTCCAGCTGGATATCAATCTTATGATTCTCAATGACCTTTCCCAACTTATAAACTTCTATTTCCAAGATATTTAACTATCAAGTGGTTTGACTTCTTCTAAGAGAACAATGCTCTGATACCAATTGTTGGAAGTCTAATATGGGAAAGAAATAACTGAGAGGGGGTGAATAGGATCTAAAAAAAATTTACACTTCTAAAACAAATTGATTCAACCATGTATTTTTTATGCCTTGCATACCCGTCCCTACATTTTTTGTGCAAAATGTTGGGTCCCCTCTTTTCGCTTTTTTGCTCTTGCCTTGCTTCTTTCCTTTTTCTTCATTTTCCCTCTGGGATTTTCTTCTGTGAGGTTCATTTTTCTTTCTATTTTTTTCTGCTTGTGTCTCTGAGACCTAGTCTTAGAGTCTATTCTCTCCAGAGCTAGATTCTGAACTCTGATATTCTCCTCAACTATGTATCCTCTCACAAGAAGGCATAGTTGCATGGAATCCATGGACCCAGAGTTTGGAGGTCTACCTATTCCAGATTTTGTGGAAAGATACCACACTTTTCACCCTAGGGGTATAAATTTTTCACATTTACTGTGATCAAAAACCTAAGGTGATTTACCAAAGCAATTGAAGAAAATTTGAAGCGATTAAGTGTTGATTATCCTTGTGATTAGCAGTGATTAGAAATGTTTAGCAAGTGGTTTGTAGTGTTTGTTCATAGTGTTTAAGGGATATCTTGTTGTAGGACTTTGGCATTTGTCCTTTCTATATCTCTCATGCTCCAAGTAACCCTTTTTGTGTTTGTTCCCTGGTTTCCAGTTTTCTGGTTCTGGTTTATTCTTAGTTTTTTTTTCTTTCTATTTTTCATTGGCTTCTGGTTTTGTTTCGGTTTTTTTTCATTTCTGGTTTTTTATTTTGGTCACCTCCCGTTGGCGAGTTGGCACTGGTAGAGGGTTGTCCACCTTTTGTGCAGTTATAATTTAGGATGGTTTCCTACGTAGTTGTAATTTATGTAGCTAGTTTGTATATTATGTAAATATCTATAAATAGTGTGTATATGTTTCGGCCCTCGACCCTCTGTATTAAGCAGTATTTTTAATGTATATCCTTTGGGTATCATGTCGAGCTCACCATGCCTTGACCCATGTTTTCCCAAAATCTGTGATCTCTCCTTCTCGATGGAATACCACCTGGTTCAGACTCAGCTCCATGCTGGTTTGAACCATGATAGTTTTCTCTCTCCTCCATTGAATCAGTCTTAATGACAATTTTATTTCCCATGCACACATTCAATACCAGCCAAGAGGCTTCCACTTCATGCACGTTCATACATTTATCGACATTATCACCATAAATCCTCCTTTACTGCATGGTCATTTGATGCCCACATTAGCATAGTATGGCTCATCTTCTGGCCATGTCACCCAACGGTTAGTTTTAGGACTCCGGGTCTTATGTCCCTACCTGGTTCTTGTTCCGCTAGTATCATATGTGCTATAATCCTCAGAGCCCTAGATGTTGGTCAGTTACCTTAGTTCTCATTATACGCACATATTTTGTAGGATTTGACAAACTAACCCTTGCAAGTGCAGATGCGATGGTAAGATCTCCAGACCCCAGAGTAGCATTCTATCTTATATAAATTCTGACAGTCATCTTGCCTTGCATGTTGCCAGCATCTAATTTATTAATCATGTCAGAGGCATCCACATCCTCTCCACCTGGGAGTCCAGATCTCCCCACCATGGAAGTCACCAGGGTAGCTGATAGAACTAAGATTGAGAGGGCCCTAGAAAAGCTTCCCTTGACCATGAAGTACTTAAAGGAAAACACTGTCACGGGTTCAAAGATTGAGTCCGGTGTTTAGTTGATCACCAACACCAGTGTCAGAATGTGGGCAGGAATGCAGAACCTAGTGAAAATGATGTTTATCCAATGAACGATCAGAGACCCATTAGCTATCAATATTGGCAATTCAGGGATTCTAAAGGCTGCTTGCTTCTCATGTTCCATGCAAGCCCCAACACTTATTCTTACTCTGGCCACACACTACAACTTGTCCATCTGGGCTATCATGTTCTCTGCCTTAGTTCGGATTGGGTATCCAACTCCAATGGTGTCTTTGGATGTCACAACTTTTTAGGCAGGTCTAGGAATTTCCTAGTTTGATGACATAGCTATTGTAACCCAATTTGAGGCACTGTAGGAATTTATGGCTTTGGAAGAAATGGCCTGACAATATCTAAAAACAACTGGCTCAAGACGCTAAAGAAAGACTCCAAAAGAATGAAGCTAGAAATCCCCCAATCAGGATTCAAGGAAAGCATACACATGGGGAATCATAGCATTGTGTAGGATCTTTGGAAAACCCCATGCCCAGGAATTTGTGGCATGGATGTACTACTTCTTGCTCAATATCTCTTCTGATGAGAAATACTTTGATTGGGTCGCCATCATCTCAAACCATGCGAACTCCCAGCTCCTCTAGGTCACTCAAACCTCTAAATTCTACATGACGTAGTACATTCTCTAGGCCCTGGCACAACAAAGACCCATCATAAATGGGCTACTCATAGTAGGTGTACTCAGGGTTGGTCCAGGCCAAAAGTCTCCCTGGGATTATTTCCCACAAATCTAATGGGAGGCTAGTTTCCTTAGCTTCTACCAAGTAAATGATGCCTTCATTTACTAAAATCTCCTCACACCTACTAGGGATGTTAGGTACCACCTATCCAAGGAGGCAATGGATCTGGTCAGAAGTTATGGCCACTACTACATTTAGTTCCAACAACACACTTATATTTGGGTAACCAGCTTCTCCGAGAAACCCTATTTGTTTCCCAAGCACTATGGGAACAAAATAATTATTTTGGAATATTGTCAAAATAATTTAGAACTACACGCCCTCTACATGGTGAAAAAGGTAATAATTGTTTTGTTCCTAATCACCTATGGGAATTACTCGTGTAGTCTAACTGAGGCAAGAGAGGTGGACAATGAACTTAAAAGCTTGGGCCTAAGTGAATTCTATCTAGAGTGGAAGAACTTTGATCTGCGAGGAAAAATAGCAACAGCACTTCCCCGGGTATCAGATCCCCATGCATTTCACATGGAGGATTTTTGGGAAGATTGCTAGGATGATTTTGAAGTCCGGAGCCGGCACTTTGTCTAGATGACAATGGGGATGATGCAAAGGCTGAAGCTTTGAAAATTCTCAGATGACTTCTCAGACATCAGGTCCACAGTAGACCCGCAATACAAGGAAAAGGAAGTAGATAAGATGACCCTCCCTCTAGTAGACTGGAATGCCCAGAAAGGGTCAAAAATTGAGGATCTCACCTGCGATGTGGTTGAATGCAGCCACATGTATTTTAAGAAGGCATGCCCAAGGAGCACACACAAAGTTGGCCCATTTGTACAGGGCTCAACTTCTAGGGCTAGAACTTCCTCACAAGTAGAGGACAGAGGAAAAAGGATAATGGGGGCCCTGTCGCAAACCCCATCTACGACCCCCATAATAGAGAAAATGCATGAAACGCTGGTGGTCTCCCAGCAAATGAAGGATAAGTTAATCACATGGTTGGCCATCCTGGTATGTATGACTAGACTTGTCTACCCTCCTTCTTCCCCTTCACTGGAAACATTTATGGTCTGAGCAACAAGGACTGGAGCAAAAGAGGAGTAGGAAGCTATCATGGATGCAGGGCCCCCTTTGATAACCATGAGAAAGAAAAAGAAGAACTCTCAACCAAAGGTAGAGCCAGAACTTGGGATGCCAAGCATCCAAGAAGTATAGATCCTTTCTTTCAACTCTCCTGAGCCAGAAAAAGAACATGAGGATATCCTAGAGAAATCCCCTCCCCGTGATGAATTTGACGATTTATTTGGAACTGATGAATTTAGGAACTTGCAGGGAGATATCAGGAGATTGGTTGAAGAAATTGCTGCCCAAGAGGAAATGGTGCCCCCTCTTGAAAGGAACATCCCACAGAAGGAAGTTGCCCAAAAATAGGAAACCTGAGCAAAGAGAGAAGAAGAACAAGAACAGGTGAAGATCTTTGAAGTCCCAGAGATACAGGTTAAAGGAACCACAAAAGTAGGAAAACACAAGATGAGAAACTAGCATCAGTTGGGGGAACCAGACCAATAGGATCAATCATAACCCCAACTTCCATGCTTGAGAGGTCGCTTCCAAAGGCAAAATTTGGTGAAGTAATCACAGTGGCTCAAACATTGAATCTGTGCCTGATACCTCCACCTCCTCCAAAGAATAAACCAATTGAAGAAGACACTTCAGTGAAGGAGGTTAATGAAGAAAAAAATAGGGTGGAGCTCAGAACCCTGAAGAAGCAAATGTTGATCCTATCAATGCTGAAGGTGTAGGCGCCGGGGTAGATGACACAAGCACTATTGAGACAATTCTTGCCAGCAGGCCTAAAAATATAGGAAAGGAGCCAGGAACGGCTCAAAATATTGGGGAAGCACAACAAAATGCTAGAGGGGAAGAACAGGAATGGACACTGGCTACAAAACCACCCCTACTACCTCAATGGTTGATAGAATCCTAAAAGAGGAAGGCCCTGGCAACACCCAAGGCCCATCTCTCACTGGCAGAGATGATGGCCCAAACACAGAATCCTCCCAAGGCCAAGAAGGCTCGAACAGTCCACACTCTTTGAACTAGGCCGGGTGGAGATACAGTTGCGGTGATCGCAACACCTTCCCTAGATGAAAATGAAGCCATGGCTAAGGCTGATGAATACTCCATTACCAAAGTATCACTAGGGAAGAGAGGAAAATAGGGCAAGCTAGGCCTATTTAAAGAGGCAACCAAGGTAGTGGAGACCCGCTATGAAAAATAGGCCCAAAAATTTAGGTGGAGAAAGAAAAGAATGCAAACCTCATGGGGATATTGATAGAATTTGCACAGCCTATTACTATCATTCCCCCAAATTTTTCCACATTCGAGGTAACACTTCCTCAAAGTGACATAGATTCACTAAGGGCAATGAAAATAAAGGCCCAGGCAGTAGATGAATGGGTTACAGAACATGTAGGAAATGTCTGGCATTTCTTAGTGACCATGCTTCCAGACTTATATGCGGCCAGTAATATCTTGCACCAGGCTGAAACCACCATCTCATCTGGAAGGGAGATATTGAAAATTATGAAGCATGGAAGGCTGAGTTGGAAGAACTCATTGGCATCAAAGAAGAAATTGTCTTCAAAGCTAGAATTTTAGGAGAGGAGTCTTTTGACTTTGTCTAGACCCAACACTCCAGACTTGACCTCACATTGGGCGTAATCAAGAAATTGATAGGGACCTTGCATGAAAAAGTCCAAGAAGTTCAATATTATTTTAATTTTTACAAGTCATTTATCTCAAAGGTCTCCAGAGTTCATCTGTTTAGCACTGAAATGTGCACTCTAGAGGAATATGTCATGGGAAATTTTGACGAGCTAATGGAGTCTCGCTATGGATCCCTAGAGGGAATAGATGGAGAAAAAATGACAAGGCTTGCTCGCATGGTGCTTCAAATTCATGACGTGACCAAGATGGCCACAGAATTCAAAGCAAATGTTCTAGATCTACGCAAGCAAGTGGAGGTGGCCAAATACCATCGGGTCAGCCTCAAGGATATTGACAAAGACAGGATCTCCCAGCTCCTACAGACCTTAAATGATACAAAGGAACAATAAAATTATCTAGGTTCCAGAGATGGTTTTTAGGAGGTATATGTTGTATTTATTCATTCTTTGGGGGGCCTAAGCTTCTGGGTCCCAGAGTTTTGAATCCCACAATTTTGTATTCTTTCAACGACCAGTGTCTTGGTTCCTAAAACCAACCGGTCAACTGCAATGAGGCACATAAGCTCAGAGGATGATTCTGACAAGTGGTCTTCCCAAGGCACCACTCCAAAGTAACACCTGGCACATCAGAGATAGGGAGTTTCTTTTCAATTAATGAGGCATGTAGACTTGATCCCCAGGGGATCAAATTTCTTCTTTTCTCCTCTTGGCTCTCTTCTCGAGGCTGATTCTTCCACTCCACCTTTCTTGTCTCATTCTTCTGACATGTCAAACCTTTTCTATCTCAAAGTCTTTTATAACACAGCACATGTAGTACTAACCATCAGAAATAGTATTATATTGTTAAGTGTAAAATAAGTTAGGTTAGTTTTAGGTCAAAACTTGTGTATAAATAATAAGTCTGACCTCATTCCAAGGGTCAAAAAAATTTATGATTTTGCAGTCCATAGCTAATAGAATTTCATCTTTTCTCAGTTCTTAGTTGTAGAGCTCAATGCTCCTTAGTTTTTAGAATCATTCAGTAGTTAAATGCTCCCTTGGATCCACCATTATTGTATGCACCAGTGCTTGCTGGAAACATGTTAACGAAGAAGGAAGGGTTCTATCAATGACGTTGTTAGCATTCTGATCTCCAGATTAACGGTTTTTTGTGTTGTATGTTCTTTATGTCCCTTGCTCTGATATTTTAAGTAGATTAACAACTTTATTTTCCTCCGCTATTGATTGAATATGAACTGATGATTCTGTATTTCTTCAGTATTTAGTGTAGCATGTTAGAGCATGGTTGATGTTTTGAATGTTTGGTATAACTATAGGTAGATGGAATATTTCTAACCTTGCAGCATCTTTTAAAGTTTATTTGGTGAAGTTAAGAAATGCTTGCAGGAAACCCCACTTATTTAAAACCCTAGAGAAGGCGAGGCAAGATAACTAGCTATCCCCCTGAATAAAATAGTCACATTCCCAACTAAGCTCCCGCACTATCGATACCCAACTCTCACATGCTTGAAGGCCTGTGGAATCTCATTTCCTCAGACAACCTTTACAAATGAAGTTGGCCGGTACCTCAGTACCGGGTGACAACTTACATCTATTGGTGGACCCAGTCACAAAGTCTCGTCAATAGAAACTGGTACTAGAAGGAGGGCATGAACTCGACCCCCTCTGAGGATTCTGATTTTACGCCGCCTGAAGGTTCCCAAAGCCATAGTTTTAGGAGTCAGACCTTCAGTGGGATTGGATCATTTTCACCAGTGAGATTTGAAAGAATCCTTAGATCAGCTCACAATCTCAGAAGGTTTGTTGAACTCGAGCCTCCTGCTCAAAATAAATAGACCCCAAAAGCCAAATCGGCCACCATTGTCTGGGGATCTACTACAGCTCAGAATACCCAAGTCCCCCAGGCAACCACGGGAATTAATGCTCAACCTAGTCAAAATCTAACACACCTAATGGCTGTGTATTTCGGAAACACCAAGTCTCCGATGGGAACTTTTCCAAGTGCAACCAATGATCTTCCTATGCACCCCAAAAATATTTGTCCTTGATATGAGCACTTAGGCTCACAAACTGTAGAAGAGAATCTATAGGCATACAAAGATGCCATGAACTGACACTGGATCCAACATTAGGACATTGTGACCCAGATGTTCCCCCTGTCCTTGGGATAGAATGAGTTGAACTGGTACGTTAACCTACCTACCAACTCCATCAATAGTTGGCAAGACAGGGAGGATGCCTTCCTGGCTACCTTCCGCATACACATGGACCCAACGTGATCCCATAGCCAATTCATCTCTATTAGGAAGGAACCGAATGATCCCCTTACAACATTCAACCACTGGCTCCAATGTGCCTTAAAAAAGTGCACGGGTCCCTTCATCCCATCTGTCGATGTAACTATCTTGACCTATCTTAATGAAATGGACCCTTTTGTTGCCACTCTCCTCTCGAGAACTACCACCCCAGGTGACTGGGATACTCTGGAAAAAGTTTACAACCTAGCCTTAGAGTTGTCTCGTGGTCTCAATAAATCCCTAAGAAGGATTGGGCAGAGCATTCCCTTCAACATGATACCCGATGGAACTTCTTACACCAGGGGATATAACCCCAATTAGGCAATGGGTGCCCCCACAATGGCCATGAATCCCCCACCACCGCCGATAGACCAGTAGGCCCGGTACGTATATCCATCCCAAGTTCAGACAACACCAGGTCTAGAATCCTTTCCCTGGAACCATCCATAGCAAATGCAACAACCACAGACACAACCATCCAAAGTGCCTTTCTTTCTATCATCCTTGGCTGGAGGATTACCGCCCTCAACTCTAGAAAATTTTGCCACTTTCTTGGGGAACCAACAACAACAATCATCATATTGTGACATGAATACCCAACCAACCACCGAGGTTGAATCCCTCTGGAAAATGTTGTCTACACTGACTATGGACATGGGTCAGCTAAAGGCGAGGTCCTTTGCACCCAACAACACCAATTCCCAAAGAGGGAATATTTTCTCCAGCCAACGAAACAATAATGCCGAAGGAAGAAATTTCAATAATGAGCCTCGGCCCAACCAACAACAATGGAACAATGCTAATACAAGAGGTCCTCCTCTAAACCAAAACACCAATTAGAGTAACGCTGGACCTTCCCATTTTGCGCCTGTCATGGACTTCTAGCCCATGAATAACTAGTGTAGATTGCACGACACAGGCTCTCATAATGAGGTGAACTATGTCACACTGGAGAAATTTATCATGATTTCCCAGTTGGACAGAGAACAAACTTCTGATCCCACTCCCCCAGAGCCTCCTATACAAGAGCCCACTCATGGTGAATTCACTTGTGAGACCGTCTTCTTTGGAGTAGGCAGAGAAGACGAAGAGGAACCTAAACTATAGGGGTTCTTTGATGAATCTATTCCATCCTTTCAAGCCAACGCCTTCACCAACCCACTGACTCCCTACAACACTCAGATTTAGGCTAGTAAAGGACCAGTTTACATGCCCACACCTCCCAAAGACACTCCTCCCTAGGACAACATGACTGATCGATTCATCCCTCCGAAGGGCCCTGGCTCTAACCAAGCTAAGGACCCAGCCGAGGGAAGCCAACAATTCTCAAGTGGAAGGTTTGACATCACGAAGGCATTAGAACAAACTACCACCTCCATGACCTTGATGGAGGTTTTTCTTAACTGTCCCGAGTAGAAGAAGTCTCTTTTAAAGCTCTTGGGAAACCCAAAATTCGTCTGTCGCCCACCCAAGACTGTCTCTTTCGATGATGCCAATGAGGTTTTCTTCCAGGGTAACACTAGGGATCCTCCCTTCTTACTAGGCTTGAACATACAAGGAAAGAATATACACAATTTCCTGGTAGATTTTGGGGCTTCGAGCAACATCATGCCTTTATTTATATGCCAAAAGCTCAGATTTTACCCCACCCTGTCTAACAACGCAGTAATCCAACTGGATAAAATTGTAGTAAAAAGGATGAGTGAACTGAAGAACATCTAGATTTAACTCATCTAGGACCCCAGGATAGCTAGCATGGTCAACATCTAGGTGGTGGACATCCCAGAGACTTATGGGATGTTACTAAGTCACAATTGGTCCAAGTCCCTGAATGGATATTTCTTGACCGACTTTTCCCACTTGTGGCTCCCCTGAGAGGGAGAATCTAACCAGATTTGAGTTGAAAGTTAGCCCCGGATGAAACAGCCCCTCACTAAAGTTGGGAGGGTAAATGAATTCCTCTTCTGAGAGACTTCCCCTGGGGTGTACCAACCTCTTGAGATCTTAACATTTTATTTTTCCCCTGGGGAGGACCCCATAGTTTCATAGAGAACCTAGGACGTGGAAGAAAAAATGAGGGTTGAGGTTAATTCTCAGGGTACTGTAGTGACCCCCACTACACTCTTGTCTGGCACTTAGTGTTGGGTGCATTACCAAAAATATTTAAAGCTAGAGTATGAGCCTTGCCCTGTCGCTTCTATCCAGCACATCAACGCCCTCTGAAAGGAAGAACACACAACTGATTCCATGAGACCTAGTACTTTTGTTGACAGTGCCTCTTTGGTGTTGTTCATCTAAGGATCCCAACCAGAAATCTCTCTAGAGGAAAACCTCACCCATGTACCATCAGCGCTGAAGGAAACTCCTTCCAACCTTCCCAAGAACAATCCAAAGCCCACATCTTCTTCCCAGCCCCAGACAACAAACGATGACTTGTGGACCCTTAAGTTTGACGGGTCCTGATCCAAACAAGGTTGTGGGGGGGCAGAGTGGAATTGATCAACCCATAGGGGAAATCCTTCCTTGCATCCTATAGGTTGCACTTCAACTGCATGAATAAAGTCACAGAGTACGAGGCTTTGGTCCTTGGCCTCCTATTTTCACTAAGGAAAGGAATCACTAACCTTCGGGCCATGGGTGATTCAGATTTGATTGTTAAATAGGTCTAAATTCAATACACCTATCATGATAAAAGGCTGGCCACATACCACAACCGAGCATGGAGCCTTATTGAATATTTTGATGCCTTCAGCATTGATCTTATTCCCCAGAGACAGAATTATGTCCTAGATGCCCTTTCTATTTTTGCCAGCACGCTGGAGCCAATGGCTGGCTCCCGGCTCCAGAAATTTTTTGTCAAGATGGTCCCCACCCCATCCATTCCAGACAATGTCACCCATTTTTAGTTCTTTGAGGATCATCAACATATCCTGGCCTTTATGGCCAATGTTGGTGTCTTTGAAGACCAGATAGTGGAGGAGAGAGATCACAATGATACTGGATAGGGTAATGAAGATGATAGGATCATGGACCTACCAACCAACACTATCCCTAAGGGGATGGTCACACTTGAATGAATCTTTGACTCGGACCCTCGAGGCTAGGAAAAGATATCATCCTCCTCTGAGGGAGAAAAATTTGAGAAATTGAACATCAGCCAAGCCGATGAAGAAAAATGGATACACATTGGCACCTCCTGCTCCCCAGAGGAGAAGGAGAAGATTCTCATGGTTCTCCAAGTATACATTAATGTAATCATGTGGGGGTATGAGGACTTGAAAACCTATGATACATCCATTATGACTCATACTATCCCATTGAAACCTGATGCTAAGCCTTTTCAAAAAAAGCAATGACTGGTCAACCCACTGATCGAGCCTCTAATTCATCAGGAGGTTCAAAAACTACTTTCAGCCCAGATAATCTTCCCAATCTGGCATACTACATGGGTTTTCAACCTAGTCCCTGTAAGGAAGAAGAGTGGTGAGATTTGCCTTTGCGTGGATTTCCAAAATTTGAACAAGGCTTCCAAGAAAGATAATCACCCCCTCCCCTCATTGGATGAGGTATTGCAAATTGTGAATGGATCACAAATGATGTCTTTCTTGGATGGGTACTCTAGGTATAACCAAGTCATGGTTAAGTATGAGGATAGAGACAAAATAGTGTTTACCACCAAGTGGGGAATGTTTGCCTACTAGAGAATGCCCTTTGGCCTGATCAACACAGGGGCCACATTTCAGAAAGCTATGGACATTGCGTTCGAGGGCCTTGTGAACCAGTGTATAATCATCTACATGGATGATTTGACTGTCTTTTTTTGGGACAGGCGTGACCATTCCGCCCACCTCACCTAGATTTGTGAGAGGTGTCACTGGTATGGAATATCCCTCAACCCTAAGAAATGCATATTCAGGGTCACTGAAGGGAAGCTGCTCAGGCATATTGTCTCTAAGAAGGGTATATCCATTGACCCTGAGAGAGTTGAAGTGCTGCTAAATCTACAAATGCCCGACAACAAGAAGGAAATGAGATCTTTCTTTGGAAAGATCAATTTTGTCTGGCGGTTCATCATTGGATTCGTTAAGATCCTAAAACCACTCAATGAAATGATAAAGAAAGATAATAAAATTGAGTGGAGCCCTAAAGTAAAGTGGGCATTTGTCCAGATTAAACAAATGATAACAGAGGCCCTAGTCTTGGCTAGTCCGGACTATTCCCTCCCCTTTTACACATATTCCTTTGCTTTGTTGCATTCTATTGTGGTAGTTTTAACCTAGAAGGTTGAAGGGGAGGAATGACCAATAGCTTTCATGATCTCCCCCTTTAAGAACACCAAAGTCTGGTATTCACCTTTGGAAAAGTAGGCCTTTACTCTTGTTTGGGGTGTGAAGAAATTCTAGCATTATATCCTCTAGAACAAAGTGCATGCTATCATCCTGTTGACGGGGTTTTGCTGACCGGGTCTGCCAATAGTCATAAGTTGTCACCGGGTTCCGGGGATACCAGCCAACTCCGCCTGCAAAGGTTAAATGGGGAAATTACATTCCCCGAGCCTTCAAGCACCTAGGTGTCGGGTCACGACGGCGCGGGGCTCGGTTGGGAGAAATGACTGTTCTCAAGGGGGATAGCTGGTTTCTTCAACTCATTTTCTCCGGGGATTCAATACGGTAAGGTTTCCTCAAGCGTTCTACACTTAGTAAATAAAACAAAAAAGATCCTACAGGGTTAGAAACATTTCATCTAACTATAGTCATGTTTAAATGTCTAGAACATCAATAATACTCTAATAGACTACACTAAATACCGAAGAAATACATAACCATCAGTTAGAACTTCATCAGTAGAAAGGGAAAAGAGGTCGTTAATCTACTTTAACACATCAGAATAGAAGACATAAAGAACATAAAGCATGAAATACCATTCACTCAGAAGCAAGAACGCCAACAACACCATTGAAAAGAATCCTTCCTTCTTCATTAACAGTTCTTCCAGCAAGTGCTGGTGTGTGATACAATGGTGGATCCAGGGGAGCATCTAACTACTGAAACAGAACAAAGGAGCATTGAGCTCTGCAACTTAAAATGAGGAATCACTTTTCTATTACTATGGACAACAAAATCATCAATTTCGCCGACCCTTGGAAATGGGTCGATTTGGCTATTTATACAACTCTTCTGACCCTAACCCTATTTTACATCATGTTTCAATAAAATACAATATCTGGGGGCCGTACTACCTGCACCACCCTACGAAAGACCTTGAGATGGAATAGGTCTACCATGTCAGAAGAATAAGACAAGAATATACAGTGGAAGAATCGACCTCGAAAAGAGAGCCAAGAAGGAGAGAAGAAATTAGGTCCCCCAGGGATCGAGGCTACATGCCTCATAAATGGGAAATGCGGTGCCCTGTCTCCAATGTGCCAGATTTACCTCTAAACGGTGCCTCGAGAAGACCATCCTATCAGAAAATCAACTGCCAAGTTGATGCCCCTTGATGTAGCCAACTACCTTCTGACAGTCTTTATTAACCGCTTCTGAAAGTGACCGATCGGCCTCGGGGACCGGGACATGGATCACTTGAAAGAATACAAAATTTTGGATACGGGACTCCGGGATCTAGGAACTTACATCCAAAAAAGAACAAAGAATACTCAATGTGAGTTTTCCCCAGCCTCCGGAGAAAGCTCAAGGTTGTTTATTATTGTTGAAATCCTGGAGGAGGCGAGAAATGCCATCCTCATCCACATCTTTTATGCTAGCCCTTCGGTGCTTGGCCACTTCAATTTGTTCCCCCAGGTCTGAAACATTCTCTTTAAACTCGTCAGCCATTCTTGCCGCATCATGACCACTAAGTATCACACGAGTTAATTTTTCCATCTGGGCCCCATCTATCCCTTCCAGAGATTGATACTGGGATTTCATTATTTCATCAAAACTCCCCAAAATTGAATCTTCGGGGGTACATGTATCTTTGCTAAGGGGATCAGCCCCAGAAGTCTTTATTACAAAAGACTTATATAAATTGAAAGAATACTTCACCGCATTTACCTTATCTTGTAGTGACCCTACCAGTTGCTTGATTACCTCCAATGTGAGGTCAAGTCTGGAGTGCTAGGTTCTCACAAAATCGATTGATTCATCCCCCAGAATTTTGGATTCAGAAATCATATCTTCTCCCAGGGTAAGGAGCTCTTCGATCTCCACCTTCCATACCTGGTAATTTTTGGCATCACCCTCCCACAGGTCAATAAGAGTCTCCGCCTGGTGAATGACCTACCGGGACATGTATAATTCTGGGAGGGTGGATACCAGGAAATGCCGGGTGTTACCTATCTGCAGGGTGACCCACTCGTCCATTGCCTAGGCTTTGTTTTTCATTACTCGTAGGGAGTCTATGTTACTCTGCGGTAGGTCTTCTGAGGTGGAGGCCTCCGGAGGAGCGGCATTGATGGGTCGAGCCAGCTCAGTAAGAAACCCCATAAGGTTTGCGTTCTTTTCTTTTTCCACTTTGAGGCTCTGGGCTTCCTTTTCATCTCGAGCCTCCACTGCCCTTGCTGCCTCCTTCAGCAAGTCTACCTCACCTTGCTTTCCCCTCTTTCCTAGTGATACCTCTACAACATTGTAGTCTTCGAGCTCTGCAGTTGCTTCATCGGCGTCTAGGGGAGGTTTTTCCACAATGGCAGTTGTTTCTCTGCCCAGCCTAGTTCAAAGGGTATGAACTGTCTAGGATTTTTTGGCCTTTGGCAGGGCCTGAACTTGGGCCATCATTTCGGCCAGGGAGAGAGGAGTTTGTTGGCTCCTGAAATCACTGGATTTCTTCTTAGTGGTTACGGGATGCCAACTGACAGATTCGAAGCCTTTTCTCTAACTTGAATCCCTGCACTTTAGGTTAGAAACCAGGGCGGGTGTACCCAAATAACTAAAAACTTGCAAATAACTTATAGCTACAGATTCTGATAATTAACAAATCTAAGTTAGGATTAAAAACTTAATGTGAAATAAATGAGCTATACTTGAACTAACAAATTTGAAATCTAGGACCTAATGCTAATTAGGGTTAGAACATTAGTAAATCGATGTAATAGCTAATCAATGAAAACGAATTTGAAAACTTATA
>MU225451.1:1199587-1234066 GCA_018584345.1 Thuja plicata
TTTCATATTAACTATAGGTGAAAATGTGAAAATGAAAAGAAGTTAGGTTACACGGTAAATAAATTAATCAAATAACAACTTACCATGTTAAAATTTTAGGGTAGAATAATAACCAAGGATAAGTAATCACAATATGTGAAAAACATCCCCAATAAATAATATTAATTTTAATAATTTACTTTGAAACAAATACAATTATCTTACATTTATATATTTATTCCTACATATACTCTCGAAGAATAATATAGAGTAGTTGGTAAGGGGGGTAGATTTGGGTAGTTAGGTAGGAAAGAAGGTCGGCTTGAGAGGTTGAGTGTTCAACTCCCGATCGCCACCTTTTTTCTTAACCATTTATTAATCATTTTTATAATTATTTATTTTAAAATGAATATGCATCGAATTTATTGAAAATAAAATAAGGACATGCCTACACGCCTATTCATCATTCTAATTATTAACATAGGGAAATTATAAAATGTGAAAGATGTATATTATACTTCCCTGATATCTTGTTCCTTTTGAACCTGAAATTTTCAGTGTCAACAGAGTCACAGGAGCGGACTGAGCTTTTCTTTTCCTGCTCTCTCTCAGCCATTGAGGTGGTAGGGGTGGCCTTCCTGCCAGAATTTGTTCTCTTGATTATTCCCCAGTGTCCTATGGTTGTTGCTCTTCAGTGGTGTGATCCTCATCTGTTCCTCTCCCTACCTCAACTTCTTTGGCAGCAACATTATCTTCAACCTCCATCTCCTTAGCCTTGTCCTCTATGTCTATCACTGGGTCTGGACTTTGGTAGGCTTCCTCGGGGATTTCTTCTTCAAGTTGTTCTTCCTGTTTCTTTTCTTCTACTAGTTGCTCTTCTTCTACTGGTTGCTCTTCTTCTACTACTGGGGCTTCTTCTTCTGGCAGTAGGGGAGGTGTTGGGCCGAGATTTAGATTTTGGGCCACTGTGATCACCTGCCCAAAGGTTTCTCCTGGGATTGGCTTTGGGAACTTGGCAGCTGGGGTTAAGGTTATTCCCGAAGGTCCAGTTCCCCCAGCGGGTGCCATTTGTTCACCTTATTTTTGTTGGTCCACTCCTAGATCTTGCATCGCTTGAGCCCCAGAGGCAATATCCGGCTCTGGCTCTTTTTCTTCTACCTATTGTTCTTGTCCCTATGCAGGCTCTTGTTCTAGATTTTCTTGCTCTGCACCTTCTTGTTCCACCCCCGAGACCTCTGCCTCTATTTGTACATTGTCCCACTGCAAGTTTCTGAACTCATTGGTTGCAAATAAATCAAATTCTTCTTGCTGAGGGGGACTGGTTGGGACCTCTGTAGGCTATGTTTCCTTCTCCAGCTTCGGGGAACTAGAAGAAAGGATTTCTACTTGTTGGGGTAGGGATGCCTCCAATTCCGGCTCGGCCTTAGGCTTTTTGCTGAGCTTCTTCTTTCTCCGGGTAACCAAAGGAGGCCCCGCATCCCTTATTTTCGCTACCTCTAGGGGGTCCACCCCCCTTTCCTTCACCATTAACGCTGCTAATGTTGGGGAGGAGGAGGGACGAAGTGGCCCGACCATGAGCGGTGGACTGGCAAGCCGCGTTATCAATTGCTCCCTCATCTGTTGGGACGTTGCCACTGATTGTTTGATTTTTTCCTTGATGGGGACTTCTTGTGTAGGAGGGGTCGTGTCTATTCTTTTTCCTTTATCTTATCCCTATGAAGAAGTCTCAGCCCCCGGAGTCAACTTTGGTACCAGCGGCGGAGTTAATTTAGGTGCCGACTGGGCTGCTCGGCGAGTACTTTCAGGGCACACCTTCTTGAAATAGGCGTGCCTTCACTTGACCACCTCTTGAGTGAAGTCTTCAATTGTGGGCCCTTCCTGGGTGTCCCAGTTTACTGGTGGGAGGGCCCTTGTATTGATCCCCTTTGCCTTGTACTAGGGATCGATGGTGGGGGCGGCATTTGAGAAGTCTGCCGGGAACCTCCGAAGCTTCAGCTTTTGCATCATGTTGGCCGTCATTCTGACGTAGTGCCTACTATGCACCTCCACATCATCTTGGAAATCTGCCCAGAAGTCTTCCATATGGATATGATGGGGCTCAGATGCTCGGGGCAGTGTCGCTGCTATCTTTCCGTGCAGATCAAAAATTTTCCGCGCTAAGTAAAATTCTTGTAAGTTATAACTTTTCAGTTCATTGTCCTCCTCCTTTGCGGTGGCCAGACTGCATGTATAATTCCCATAGGTGATTGGGAATGGAATGTTGGGTATCTTTTTTAGGGCAAAGAGGGCGTGCACCTCCATCATTTGCCTGCAGTACTCCAAGAGCACGATCTTGTCCCCACAGTGTTTTGGAAACAAGTAGGGTTTCTCGGAGAAGATGGTGACCCTAATGTAGGTGTGCTATTGAAATTGAATATAACAATGTCCATAACTATGGACTAAATTCATCACCTCCGAGGACAGGCGGTATTCGGCGTCCCGGGTGGGTGTAAGAAGATGATAGTAAACGAATACATCATTTACCCTGCAAAAACTAGGGAAGTTGGCCTACCATTGGACTTGTGGGAAATGGTCCCATGGTGCCTTTTGTCCCGGGCCAATCCTGAGCATGCCGTCTGTGAGTAGATCATGGGCATGGGGCCTCTGCTATGCTAAGGCCCAAAATATATAGGAAGACATGTAGAATTTCTTCTTCCTGTTCAGCTGCTGGAATTAGGAGTCGACGTGGTTGGAGATTATTGTTGCCCAGTCAAAGTATCCTCCCTTGGTGGAGATGCCAAGGAGGAAGTAATACATCTATCGGGAAAACTCTTGGGCTGAGGGCTGCCCAAAGACCCGGCCAATGCTATCATCCCCATTTGAATGCTCTCCTTGAATTCAGAGTGGGGAATTTCTATCTTCATTCTTTTTGGGTCCCTCTTTGGGGCCTTGAGCCAATGGGTATTCATGTATATCCGGGCGGCATCCTCCAGCTGTATGAACTGAGTCAAGGCATCAGTCCTTGTAACCACCGAAACCTTGTCAAATTGTGGGATTCCCAGGCTTTCTTGGAATGTGACTAGGTCGAGGGATACCAAAGGGGTGGGGTATCCCGTTGGCTCTGCGGTCGCGAGCATGACGGCCTAAACAGAAGAGTTGTAGTTGGTGGCCAATGTCAAAATAAGCTCCAGAGATTGCACGGAGCATGGGAAGCAAGTTTCCCGGAGGATTTTGGAGTTCTCGACGTTGATTGCTAATTGATCTCCAGCCTGTCGTTGGATGTGCATTATTTTTACCAAGGCCTACATCTCTGGCCATGTTCCGACGCTAGCGTCAGTTATCAGCTTGACCTTGGACTCAATCTTTGAGCCCATGATGACATTATCCTACACAAATTTTATTGTCAAAGGCATCTTCTCCAGGGCCTTCTCCATTTTAGATTTTACTGCAGCCCTGGTTTCTACTGCGGAAAGAAACTCTACACTTCCAGGTGGAGATGATGCAGATGCTTCAGACGTGTTTGGAAAATGAGTTTTGGGAACCTGGGAGACAAGGTGACCATCAGAATGCGTTAATCAAAATAAAAATCCCAGGGTCTGGAGATCTTACCACCGCGATGCTCATTTTTCCTAAAATGTTAGTTTCATTCAAGAATAACCAAAAAGAAAGACACATCGTATAAACTTTAGATTTTTATTAAACATCCGGGTCTGGGGATTTTTATCACACTTGGTAAAGACACAGGATGGATGATGGTAGGATACCCAAAGCCTAGAGAAATGACCGTTGGTGAGGACGTGTAAAAAGGCAAGTCATCAAGCCCACATAGGCGCCACGTGCGTAGGTATTAAATAGAAGTTATGGCGATGACAGTGGAGGCAACTGTCCAAATGCGCAAAAATTGAAAGCCACTTAGATGGAATTGATTGTGCACATGGGACATAAATGAGGTTCTGATAGACTTCATGGAGGAGAGAGAAAACTGCCTATTTAAAACCAGCCGAGAGTCGAGTTCCAAACAGGTGGTTTTCTGCCCCGAAGCAAGTTCATAAGCGGAAAACCAGAAACATAGGTGACTCAACCAATTTTTCAAGCCACTCAGAAGGATATACACGAGGGCCAAAGGATATACACATAGAAATGGAGGGATATACAAAGACTATACACACATATTCACAAATATTCACAAATATACAATGCAAAATGACGCCCGCGGGAAAACCAGACAAGACAGAGACATATATATAGCTATTTACACATTTTATAGATGGGCCACTTCTGCACAGAGGTTGGACAACCCTCTGTGAGAGCCAACCCACCAACAGGGGGCAAAACCAAAAAATAGAAAATAGACCAAACAGAGAAAATGACAACACAAACAAGAGAGACGAAACCAAAAAAAATGAAAGAAAACCAAAGAGGTGGGAATGGAAAGACCAACCTGAGAATGCAGAAGGTGGAGGAAAGGGAGGAGTTACCATGGGAGCTCTGCAACACCTTTAGTCATCAAACGGTCACTATCGCCAATACAAAGCACTCGCAATTGCCTGAAAGTGACTGAAAGTGTCAAGTGTTGATTATCACTAATTCTCTACAAACTGCTATGTTAATTGCTTTGAAATTGCTCTGTTAATCACTCTAAGTACTTAAAGGTTTTAATCATGGTAAATGTGAAAGTGAAAAATAAGTTCTATTTATACCCGCGGTAAAAAGGTAATCCTCTTCCTCTCTCCGGCAATCTCTAGACAAGCAAACCTCCGAACTCCGTGCCCGGGGATTCCTCGCGATGATATCCTTAAGAACATCGTAGAGAAGAATCCTGGAGTCTGGAGTCTGGTTCCCAACATAGGACAACCTGCAAGATCGGAGTCCTAGAGATGAAAACCAAACAAACAAAACACCACACCGGGGAAGAAAACCCCAGAGAAAGAAAACAGAAGGGAAGGAAAGACAAAGGCAAAGCCGCAAGCCAAAAAACAAAAAAAAAGGGGGACCCAACATTTTGCACACAAAATGTAGGGACGGGGATGCAGGGCATAACAAATGGTGACTATCTGGAACAAATTTCTTAGCGCATTTGAGAACTATAGAATCTCTGGTTAGCAAAAACTAGAACAAGCCGCTTCCCAAAGTGTCTGACAGGCAGAGAGCAGCATATCTGAGAGAACCCAACCATATGGGAATTAGTCCAGAGTGTTTCATAAGTTGTGTCGTGTGTGCTTTGGAAGGAAATCAAGCCAATGACCTCTGTGAGGAGTAGAGAAGCGGCACTAATTACGTCGAACCAGTCATCAATTTTCTCGCTTCCCTTGGAGACCAGAGTTTCATCCCGCTTTTCTCCTTTTGTTATTTTGTTTGTTTCTAGGTGGGGAAGGCGGTACTTCTTTCACCATTAAGCTTAAGCTTAGCTAATTTTAATGGTGGTACTCCTTTCACCTATCCACCTATGTTCAAATTTTTGAAGAGGGGACAAGACTCCAGACCCGAAAATAATTCCTTAAAGTTTCAGACCTAGGTCAACCAATCAGTACAACCGATCTATCCTCGACGTGTCTGATTACTTGTTCCTTATATTACTCATGTTTACTGATTGCCAGACTCCCAGAGACAACACTTGATGGAGATTTCTTAGAATGTGCCATAACCTGTAAAACAACCCCGGAGACCAGGTCGACTCGACCGTGCTAAAGACAGATTCTAAAGTTCACCATGCCATAGACATTGTACCAAAAACCAGAGTTATGTGAAGCATTCCAATTCCTACAAGACAAAACAAAACACCGGGACCCAGAAAGAAAACCAAAAGTGAAAGCAGGAACAACAAAAGAGGACTACCCTGGAGGACAACTGACAAAGCTATTTACAAGATAGGGTACCTTGCAGCGAGGCACTTGAATGAGATATTTACAAGTGGGAGGCTTTACATATAATACAACTTTGGACCAACTTACCCTATTCGAAGTAGTGTTTGAGAAACTATCCATTAACGGGCGATGCGACAGGTTCCCCAGTCAGAGTGTTAAGGTGGTAAGTATTTGCCCCACAGATTTTTGAGATAAGATATGGTCCGTGCCAGAGCCATTGGAACTTGGTATGCTTTCCTTTCTTCTCCTGGGCCTTGTCCCACAACAGGACCAAATCCAAGATCTGAAAAGCCTTGTATTGGGCTCTTCTATCAAACCATCATTTTACCACTGCTTGATGACATGCAAAATGTTTAAGAGTTGCATCTCATTTTTCTTCTATCTGCACCAGATTTAAGAGTCGAACCTCCATGATATTGTCCCTGTTGCTAAATTCCTGCATAAACTATAAAACTGGGATCTGTAAGTTAACTAGAAATACAGGGTTCTGACCATAAACCAGATAGAATGGAGATGTTCCCAGGGTGGCCTTAATACAAATGTAATCCACCCAGAGGGTGAATTTCAACTTTTGATGCCAATCCCGGGGGTTCTACTCTAACAGGTGTTTGATCACTTCAAGTAGATTTTTGTTCGTTGATTCAGCAACGCCATTTCCCTGGGGATAATAGTTGTTGGAAAACTTCAATGTGATCTTCTGATTGTAGGTCCATTTGAGTAACTGCGTCGAAGAAAATGCCAGGCCATTGTCACATACCAAAGCAAAGGGCATTCCAAATTGGGTGACGATGTTTTCTTCCAAGAATTTGATAACTACATCTGTCGTGTTGTTTTTGCATGGTATAGCCTCAAACCACTGAGTGCAGTAATCAGTAGCAGTCAGAATGTATTGGTGATTGGCAGATGAGTTGGGGTTGATTTCCCCGATGAAGTCAAATTCCCACTGGGCAAATGGTCTAGCCTCGAAGACTCATTGTAAAGGCATGGCCAGATTACACTCACGATGCACCGTGGTTTGGCAAGTGTGGAATTTCCTTGCGTAAGTGTAAACATCCTTGAATATACAGGGCCAATAGTATCTGGCCTGGAGGATCTGATGGGTAGTGGCATCGGCTGAGCCATGCCTGGTTCCAAACTATCTATGGAATTCATTAATAACTCCCACAGCTTGGTATTTGTCAATGCACTGGAGGTACACTCCTTCATAGTTTTTGTGATAAAGGACAGAGTTTTTGATCATGAAGTGAGTGCTCTTCATCCGTAGGGCATGGAATTTGTGGGGAGGCAATCCCTCCGGGCACTTATTGTTTTGTAGCAAGTATACCAAATCGGTGTACCACGGGTCTTGGGTAATGAACTCCACTGTGTAAGTTTGACATTCTATGTGGGGAGTCTCTTCTGCCATCGCTTGAATTAGTCCCTGGCCTCAGACTATCTTCATGGGCTACATTTCTAAGTCATACTCTTGGAGGATGGCCATCCACTTCCCCTGTCTCTTGCCCAATTCGCTCTGCATCAGCAAACACTTGACGGCCTGATCCAGAATAATAGCATGTACTTTGCTCTAGAGAATATAATGCTGGAATTTCTTCACGGCGTGAACTAGAGCAAAGGCCTACTTTTCTAGTGATGAATATTGGCCTTCAACGTTCTTGAAAGGGGAGCTCATGAAAGCTATTGGTCATTCTTCCCCTTCAACCTTTTGGGTCAACACTACCGCGGTGGAATGTGGTGAAGCAAAGGAATAAATGTAAAATGGAAGGGAATAGTCCAGACTAGCCAGGACAGGAGCTTTTGTTATTGTCTATTTGATCTGGGTGAATGCCCACTTTACTTCAGGGCTCCACTCAACCTTGGTATCCTTCTTCATCATCTCATTGAGCGGTTTGACTATTTTTGCGAATCCTGTGATGAACCGCCGTACGAAGTCAATCTTTTTGAAGAAGGATCGCATCTATTTCTTACTGCTAGGAATTTGTAAGTTTAGCAGCGCTTCGACTCTATCAGGGTCTATGGATATGCCCTTCTCAAAGATGATATGCCCGAGCAACTTCCCCTCGGTGACCTCAAATATGCACTTCTTGGGGTTGAGGGATATTCCATACCGATGATATCTCTCGCAGATCTAAGCGAGATGGGCAGCATGGTCACGCCTGTCCCAGGAAAAGATGGTCAAATCATCCATGTAAATGATTATGCACCGATTCACAAGGCCCTCAAACGCAATGTCCATGGCCTTCTGAAATGTAGCCCCTGCATTGATTAGACCAAAGGTCATTCTTCTATATGCAAACGTTCCCCACTTGGTGGTAAATGCTATTTTCTCCCTGTCTTCATATTTAACCATGACCTGATTATACCCAGAATACCCGTCTAAGAAGGACATCATCTGGGATCCATTCACTATCTGCAACACCTCATCCAACAAAGGGAGAGGGTGATTGTCCTTCTTGGATGCCTTGTTCAAGTTTCAAAAATCCACACAAAGGCGGATCTCACCATTCTTCTTCCTCATAGGGACCAGGTTGGCAACCCACGTAGTGTGCCGGATTGGGAAGATTATCTGGGCTGAGAGCAGTTTTTCTACCTCTTGATGAATCAGAGGCTCAATCAGGGGGTTGACTGGCCTTTGCTTTTTTCGAAAGGGCTTAGCGTCAGGTTTTAGGAGAATAGTATGGGTCATGATGGATGTGTTATTTGTTTTCAAGTCTTCATAACCCTAGGCAATTACGTCGATGTATTCTCAGAGAACCACGAGAATCTTCTCCTTTTCCTCAGGACAGCAGGAGGTACCAATGTGAATGATCTTTTCCTCACCGGGCTGGCCGATGTTAACCTTTTCAAACTTTTGCCCCTCAGAGGAGGATGACACCTTCTCATAGGCCCGAGGATCTAAGTCAAAGATTCATTCTAGTGTAACCATCCCCTTTGGGATGGTGTTAGTAGGCAAGTCCATGATCCCATCGTCTTCATCACCCTGCCCAGTATCGTCGTGGTCTTGTTCTTCCACTATCTAGTCTTCAAATACACCAACATTCGCCATGAAAGTCAGGATATGTTGATCATCCTCAAAAACTTGAAAGTGGGTGACATTGTTTGGAATGGACGGGGTAGGGACCATTTCAACTGAAAATCTCCAGAGTCGCGAGCCAGCCATTGGCTCAAGTGTGCTGGCAGAAATGGTGAGGGCATCCAGGACATAGTTCCATCGTCAGGGAATGAGGTCAATGCCAAAGGCATAAAAATCTTCAATAAGGCTCCAAGCCCAGTTGCAGTATGCAGCCAACCTTTTTTCATGACATGTGTATTGACTCCGAACTTGTTTAACAATCAACTCTGAATCACCCAGAGCCCGGAGGCAGGTGATACCTTTCCTTAACACAAATAAGAGTCCAAGGACCAAAGCCTCATACTCTATGACATTGTTTGTATAGTTAAACTGCAGCCTATAGGATGTGAGGAAGGACTTCTCTCACAGGTTGATTAGTTCTACCCTAGCCCCGTAGCCTTGTTTAGATCGGGACCTGTCGAACTTGAGGGTCCATAAGTCATTGTTCATATTATGGGGCTGGGGAAGGGGAGTAGCCTTTGGATTACTGTTGGGAGATTTGGGAAGGACTCCCTCCTGAGCTATTGGTGTGGAGGAAGAGTTTACCTCTGGAGGTGCTTGGATTTGGGATTCCCGAGGAAATGACATCAAAAGAGTGCATCCTGTAGGAACACTGGGTCCCAGGGAATCAGTCATATGTTTTTTATTTTGGAAGGTATCGAGGTGCCAGTTAGAAATCGAAAGACATGGCCCACACTTGAGCTTTGAGGGTTTCTGGTAGTGTACTTGGAACCAAGTGCTAGACAAGAGTGTGGTGAGGGTTGTTGTGGCACCTTGAGAGTCAATCTCAACTCTCATATTTTCTTCTAGGTCCTGCGCTCTCTACAACACTGTGAGATCCTCTTCAGGGATGAAATCAAATGTTAAGATTTCAAAGGGTCGGTACACCCCCAGAGAAGTCTCAGAAAAAAGGACCTCACTGACCCTTCCAACCTCGGTAAGGGCCTGTTTCATCCAGGGTTCACTTTTGACCCAGATCTTATTTGATTCTCCTTCCCATGGAATCCATAAATGGGTGAAGTCAGTCGAAAAGTATACCTTCAAGGACTTAGACCAATTCCGACTTAATAACATCCCGTAAGTCTCTGGGATGTCCACCACTTGGATGTCGATTATGCTGGCTATCCTGGGGTCCTAGATTAGCTGTATTCGGATGTTCTTCAATTCTCCCACCATTTTTATAGCAGTCTTATCTAGCTGGATCACTGTGCCATTAGATGGGGTGGGGTGGAATTTGAGCTTCTGACAAATGGATAAGGGCATGATATTACCTGAAGCTCTGGAGTCTACTAGGTAGTTGTGTATATTTTTTCCTTGGATATTGAGGCCTAGTAGGAAGGGAGGATCCTCATTGTTCCCCTAGAAGATGGCCGCATTAGCATCTTCGAATGAGACAGCCTTGGGCAGGCAGCTGACAGCTTCCGGGTTTCCCAAGAGCTTCAGAAGAGACTTCTTCTGCTCGGGATAGTTTAACAAAACCTCCATCAAGGTCATGGAGGTGGTGGTCTGTTCTAACACCTTCATAATATTGAATCTTCCTCCTAGGAATTGGTGGTTTTCCTTGGCTAGATCTTTTGCTTGTTTAGAGCTAGGACCTTTTGGAGGAGTGGGTCGGTCAGTTGTGTTATTCTGGGGAGGAGGAGTGTCTTTGATAGGAGGTGTGGGCATATAAGCTGGTCCTTTACCAACCTAACTCTGAGTATTGTATGGAGTCCACGGGTTAGTAAAGGCGTTGGCCTCAAAGGGCGGGATAGACTCGTTAAAGAATCCCTGCAATTCAGATTCTTCTTCATCCTCCCCGGAAGTTCTGAAGAAGATGGTATCACAGGTGAAGGCACTGTGGGTTGGCTCTTGGAGAAGGGGTTCTGGAGGGGTGGTGTCATGTGACTGCTGCCTATCTAGCTAGGAGATCATGATGTCTATTTGTAAGGTGACACAATTCACCTCATTGTGTGAACCCGTGTCGTGCAATCTACACTAATTAGTCATGGGCTGGAAGTCTGCAACTAGTGTGAAATGTGATGGTTCAACACCATTTTGGTTGGCATTTTGGTTCGGAGGCGAGCCTCCAGTGTTCGCATTATTATTCTATTTCTATTGATTGGACCTCGACCCATTGTTGAAGTTTCTTCCTCCAGCATTGTTTCTTCGTTGGCTGGAGAAAATGTTCCCCCTCTGAGTGTTTAAATTCTGGGGTGCGTAAGACCCCGCTTTCAGTTGGCCCATGTCTATAGTTAAGGTAGACAACATTCGCCAGAGGGATTCAACCTTGGCGGTCAACTGAGTGTTCGTGTCACAATGTGATGGTTGTTGTTGTTGTTGGCTTCCCGGGAAGACAGCAATATTAGCCGGAGTCGAGGGCAGAAATCCTCCAATCATGAATTGAAAGAAGGGCACTCTGGATGGTTGTGTCTGAGACTATTGTGCCTGCTGTGGCTGATTCCAAGGGAAAAATTCCAGACTTGGCATTGTCTGGGTCTATGTTGGGTAAACATACCGGGCCTGCTAGTCTATCAGGGGTGGCGTAGGATTCATCGCCATAGAGGGGGCACCTATCACCAGATTGGGGTTGTATCCCCCGGCATATGTAGTTCCGCTGGGAATCATGTTGAAGGGCGTGCTCTACCCAATCCCGCTTGGGGATTTGTTGAGACCACAGGATAGCTCTAAGGCTAGGTTATAGACTTTTTCCAAGGTGTCCTGGTCGCCTGCGGCTGTTGTTCTCCAAAGGAGAGTGGCGACGATAAGGTCCATCATGTTAAGATAGGTCTGTATGGTTACTTCTGGGGATGGAATAAAAGGGCCCGTGCAACGCTTCAGGGCGCGCTGGAACCTATGGTTGAATGATACAAGAGGTTCATTGGGTTCCTTCCTGATGGAGATGAACTGGCTATGGGACCAGGCTGGGTCCACATGCACGCGAAAGGCAGCCAGGAAGGCGTCCTCCATGTCCTGACAACTATTTATGGAGTTGGCAGGAAGGTTAAGGTACCAGTTCAACTCACCTTGCCCTAAAGACAAGGGAAACATCTGAGTAACAACATCTTCATGCTCAATCTGGTGTCGGTTCATGGCATCCTTGTATGCTTGTAAGTGTTCTTCTACAGTCCGTGAGCCTAAGTGCTCATATCGTGGGCAGATCTTCTCTGGGTGAGAAGGTAAGTCATTGATTGCGCCCAGAAAAGTTTCCATTGGGGACCTAGTGTTTCTGAAATATGCAGCCATTGGGGGAACTATATGTTTGGTAGTTTGGGTACTGGTTTCTGGGATTGCCTAAGAAGCTTGGGTATTCTAAGGGATGCTAGATCCCCAGACAATAGTGGCTGGTATGATTTTCGAGGTCCATTTCTTTTGAGCAGGAGGCTCAAGTTTGACAAAATTTCTGAGGTTTGGGGCAGACCTAAGGACTCTTTCAAATATCGCTAGGGAGAAAGACCCAATCCCATTGAAGGCTTGCCTCCTAAAACACATCAGAGTAGAAGACATAAAGAACATAAAGCATGAAATACCATTAACTCAGAAGCAGGAATGCCAACAACATCATTGAAAAGAATCCTTCCTTCTTCATTAACAGTTTTTCCAGCAAGCACTGGTGTGTGATACAATGGTGGCTCCAGGGGAGCATCTAACTACTAAAATAGAATAATGGAGCATTGAGCTCTGCAACTTAAAATCAGGAATCAGTTTGCTATTACTATGGACAACAAAATCATCAATTTCGCCGACCCTTGGAAATGGGTCAATTTGGCTATTTATACAACTCTTCTAACCCTAACCCTATTTTACATCATGCTTCAATAAAATACAATATTTGGGGGCCGGTACTACCTGCGCCACCCTACGAAAGACCTTGAGATGAAATAGGTCTGATATGTTAGAAGAATAAGACAAGAATATACAGTGGAAGAATCGGCCTTGAGAAGAGAGCCAGGAAGGAGAGAAGAAAGTAGGTCCCCCGGGGATCGAGGCTACATGCCTCATAAATGGGAAATGTGGCACCCTGTCTTCAATGTGCCAAATGTACCTCTGAATGGTGCCTCTAGAAGACCATCCTCTCAGAAAATCAACTACTGAGTCGACGCCCCTTGATGTAGCCAACTACCTTCTGATAGTCTTTATTAACCACTTTTGAAAGTGATCGGTCAGCCTCTGGGACCGGGACACAGATCACTTGAAAGAATACAAAATTTTGGATCTGTGACTCCGGGATCTGGGAACTTACGTCCCAAAAAGAATAAAGAGTTCTCAATGTGAATTTTCCCCGACCTCAGGAGAAAGCTCAAGGTTATTTNTCTCAGAAAATCAACTACTGAGTCGACGCCCCTTGATGTAGCCAACTACCTTCTGATAGTCTTTATTAACCACTTTTGAAAGTGATCGGTCAGCCTCTGGGACCGGGACACGGATCACTTGAAAGAATACAAAATTTTGGATCTGTGACTCCGGGATCTGGGAACTTACGTCCCAAAAAGAATAAAGAGTTCTCAATGTGAATTTTCCCCGACCTCAGGAGAAAGCTCAAGGTTATTTATTATCGTTGAAAGCCTGGAGGAGGCGAGAAATTCCATCCTCATCCACATATTTTATGCTGGCCCTTCGATGCTTGGCCACTTCAATTTGTTCCCCCAGGTCCGGAACATTCTCTTTAAACTCATCAGCCATTCTTGCTGCATCATGACCACTAAGTATCATGCGAGTTAATTTCTCCATCTGGGCCCCATCTATCCCTTCCAGAGATTGATACCGAGAATTTATTATTTCATCAAAACTCCCCAAAACTGAATCTTCGGGGTACATGTATCTATGCTAAGAAGATAAGCCCTGAAAGTCTTTATTACAAAAGACTTATATAAATTGAAAGAATACTTCACCGCATTTACCTTATCTTGTAGTGACCCTACCAGTTGCCTGATTACCTCCAATGTGAGGTCAAGTCTAGAGTGCTGGGTTCTCATAAAATTGAATGATTCATCCCCTAGAATTCTAGATTCAGAAATCATATCTTCTCCCAGGGTAAGGAGGTCTTTGAGCTCCACCTTCCATGCATGGTAATTTTTGGCATCACCCTCCCATAGGTCAATAAGAGTCTCCGCCTGGTGAATGACCTTCCAGGCCATGTATAAATCTGGGAGGGTGGATACTAGGAAACACCGGGTGTTTCCTATCTGCAGGGTGACCCACTCATCCACTGCCTAGGCTTTCTTTTTCATTACTCATAGGGAGTCTATGTCACTCTGTGGTAGGTCTTCTGAGGTGGAGGCCTTCGAAGGAGTGGCATTGATGGGTCGAGCCAGCTCAGTAAGAAACCCCATAAGGTTTGTGTTCTTTTCTTTTTCTGCTTTGAGCCTCTGGGCTTCCTTTTCATATTGGGCCTCCAATGCCCTTGCTTCCTCCTTCAGCAAGTCTACCTCACCTTGCTTTCCCCTCTCTCCTAGTGATACCTCTACAACATTGTAGTCTCCGGGCTCTGCGGTTGCTTCATCGGCGTCTGGGGGAGGTGTTTCCACAATAGCAACTGTTTCTACACCCTGCCCAGTTCGAAGGGTATGAACTATCTGGGATTTCTTGGCCTTTGGCGGGGCCTGAACTTGGGCCATCATTTCGGCCAGGGAGAGAGGAATCATAGGAGCAGATTGAGATTTTCTTTTCCTGCTCTCTATCAGCCATTGAGGTGGTAGGGGTGGCCTTCCTGCCAGAATTTGTTCTCTTGATTCTTCCCCAATGTCCTGTGGCTGTTGCTCTTAAGTGGCATGAACCTCATGCATTCTTCTCCCTACCTCAACTTCTTCTGCAACAACATTCTCTTCAACCTCCATCTCCTCAGCCTTGTCCACTATGTCTATCATTGGGTCTAGACTTTGGTAGGCTTCCTCGGGGATTTCTTCTTCAAGTTTTTCTTCCTATTGCTTTTCTTCTACTGGTTGCTCTTCTTCTACTACCAGGGTTTCTTCTTCTGGAAGTAGGGGAGGTGTTGGGCCGAGATTTAGAGTTTGGGCTGCTGTGATCACTTGCCCAAAGGTTTCTCCTGGGAGTGGCCTTGGGAACTTTGCGGCTAGGGTTACAGTTATTCTTGAAGGTCCAGTTTCCCCAACGGGTGCCATTTGTTCACCTTGTTTTTGTTGGTCCACTCCTGGACCTTGCATCGCTTGAGCCCCAAAGGCAATCTCCAGCTTTGGCTCTTTTTCTTCTACCTACTATTCTTGTCCTTGTGTAGGCTCTTGTTCCAGATTTTCTTGCTCTGCACCTTCTTGTTTCACCACCGGGACCTCCGCCTCTGTTTGTGTATTGTCCCCCTGCAAGTTTCTGAACTTGTCAGTTGCAAATACATCAAATTCTTCTTGTGGAGGGGGACTGGCTCGGACCTCTACAGGCTCTGTTTCCTTCTCTAGCTCTGGGGAACTGGAAGAAAGGATTTCTACTTGTTGGGGTCAGGATGCCTCCGGTTCTGACTCTGCCTTAGGCCTTTTGCTAAGCTTCTTCTTTCTTCAGGTAACCAAAGGAGGCCCCACATCCATTATTTCTGCCGCCTCCAGGGGTTCCACCCATGTTTCCTTCACCATTAAGGCTGCTAATGTCGGGGAGGAGGAGGGACGAAGTGGCCCGGCCATGAGCGGTGGAGTGGCCAGCCGCGTTATCAATTGCTCCCTCATATGTTGGGATGCTGCCACTGATTGTTTGATTTGTTCCTTGATGGGGAATTCTTGCGTAGGAGGGGTCATGTCTATTATTTTTCCTTTATCTTCTCCCTGTGAAGAAGTCCCGGCCCCCAGAGTCAACTTCGGTACCAGCGGCAGAGTTAATTTAGGTACCGGCTGGGCTGCTCGGCGGGTACTTCTGGGGCACACCTTCTTGAAATAGGCGTGGCTTCGCTCGACCACCTCTCGAGTGAAGTATTCAATTTTGGGCCCTTCCTACACCTCCTAGTTTACTTGTGGGAGGGCCCTTGTATCGATCCCCTTTGCCTTGTACTGCGGATCGATGGTGGGGGCAGGGTCTAAGAAGTTTGCCGGGAACCTTCGAAGCTTCAACTTCTGCATCATGCCAGCCGTCATTCTAATGTAGTGCCTATTGCACACCTCCACATCATCTTTTCAATCTGCCCAAAAGTCCTCCATATGGATATGATGGTGCTCAGATGCCCGGGGCAGTGCCGCTTCTATCTTTCCATGCGGATCAAAAAATTTATGCGCTAAGTAAAATTCTTGCAAGTTATAACTTTTCAGTTCATTGTCCGCCTCCTTTGCGGCGGCCAGACTACATGTATAATTCCCATAGGTGATTGGGAATGGAATGTTGGGTATCTTTTTGAGGGCAAAGAGGGCGTGCACCTCCATCATTTTCCTGCAGTACTCCAAGAGCACGATCTTGTCCCCACAGTGTTTGGGCAATAATTAGGGTTTCCCGGAGAAGCCGATGACCCTAATGTAGGTGTGATATTGGAATTGAATATAATAATGTCCATAACTATGGACTAAATTCATCACCTTCGATGATAGGCAGTATCCGGCATCCTAGGTGGGTGTAAGCAGATGATAGTAAATGAATGCGTCGTTTACCCGGCAAAAACTAGGGAAGTTGGCCTCCCATTGGACTTGTGGGAAATGGTCCCATGATGCCTTTTGTCCTGGGCCAATCCTGAGCATGCCATCTATGAGTAGACCGTGGGCATGGGGCCTCTACTGCGCTAAGGCCCAGAAAATATAGGAAGACATGTAGAATTTCTTCTTCCTATTCAGCTACTCGAACTGGGAGTCGATGTGGTTGGAGATTATTGTCGCCCAGTCGAAGTATCCTCCCCTGGTGGAGATGCTGAGGAGGAAGTAATACATCCATCAGGCAAAATATTGGGTGGAAGACTTCCCAAAGACCCGGGCCAATGCTATCATCCCCATTTGAATGCTCTCCTTGAATTCAGAGTGGGGAATTTCTATCTTCATTATTTTTGGGTCCCTCTTTGGGGCCTTGAGCCAATGGGTATTCATGTATATCCAGGCGGCATCCTCCAGCTGTGTGAACTGAGTCAAGGCATCAGTCCTTGTAACCACCAAATCCTTGTCAAATTGTGGGATTCCCAGGCTTGCCTGGAATGTGACTGGGTCGAGGGATACCAGAGAGGTGGGGTATCCCGTTGGCTCTGCGGCCGTGAGCATGGCAGCCTGGACAGAAGAGTTGTAGTTGGTGGCCAATGTCAAAATAATCTTGAAAGATTGCACGGAGCACAGGAAGCAAGCTGCTCGGAGGATTCCAGACTTCCCGATGTTGATTGCTAATTGATCTCCAGCCTGTCGCTGGATTTGCATTATTTTTACCAAGGCCTGCATCTCCGGCCATGTTCCGACACTGGTGTCGATTATCAGCTTGACCTTAGACTCAATCTTTGAGCCCATGATGACATTGTCCTGCATGAATTTCATTGTCAGAGGCATCTTCTCCAGGGCCTTCTCCATTTTAGATTTTACTGCTGCCCTGGTTTCTTCTATGGAAGGCAACTCTGGACTTCTGGGTGGAGATGATGCAGATGCTTCAGACATGTTTGGAAAATAAGTTATGGGAACTTGCGAGACAAGGCGATCATCAAAATGCATTCATCAAAATAAAAATCTTGGGGTCCAGAGATCTTACCACCGCGATGCTCGCTTTTCCTGAAATGTTAGTTTCATTCAAGAATAACCGAAAAGCAAGACACATCATATAAACTTTAGATTTTCATTAAACATCCGGGTCTGGGGATTTTTATCACACTTGGTAAAGACACAGGATGGATGATGGTAGGAGACCCAAATCCCAGAGAAATGACCATTGGTGAGGACGTATAAAAAGGTAAGTCATCAAGCCAATGTGGGCGCCATGTGCGTAGGTATTAAATGGAAGTTATGGCGATGACGGCGGAGGCAACTGTCCAAACATGCAAAAAGTGAAATCCACTTGGCTAGAATTGATTGTGCGCATGGGACATAAATTAGGTTCTGACAGACTTCATGGAGGAGAGAGAAAATTGCCTGTTTGAAATCGGCCAAGAGCCGAGTTCCAAACAGGTGGTTTTCTGCCTCGAAGCGAGTTCATAGGCAGAAAACCAGAAACACAGGTGACTCGACTAGTTTGTCAAGCCACCTGGAAGGATATACATGAGGGCTGAAGGATATACACATAGAAATGGAGGGATATATAAAGACTATACACAAATATACACACATATTCATAAATATTCACAAATATACAACACGGAACGACGCCCGCGGGAAAACCAGACAAGATAGAGACATATATATAGCTATTTACACATTTTACAGATGGACCACTTCTACACAAAGGGTAGACAACCCTCTATGAGAGCCAACCCACCAACGGGCGGCAAAACTAGAAAACAGAAAATAGACCAAACAGAGAAAACAACAACACAAACAAGACAGACGAAACCAAACAAAATGAAAGAAAACCAGAGAGGCAGGAATGAAAAGACCAACCTGAGAATACAGAAGGTGGAGGAAAGGGAGGAGTTACCATGGGATCTCTGCAACACCTTCAGTCATCAAATAGTCACTATCGCCACCATGAAGCACTCGCAATTGCCTGAAAGTGACTGGAAGTGTCAAGTGTTGACTATCACTAATTCTCTGCAAACTGCTCTGTTAATCACTTTGAAATCGCTCTGTTAATCACTCTAAGTGCTTGAAGGTTTTAATCATGGTAAATGTGAAAGTGACAGATAAGTTCTATTTGTACCCATGGTAAAAAGGTAATCCTCTTCCTCTCTCCGGCAATCTCTAGACAAGCAAACCTCCAGACTCTGGGCCCGGGGATTCCTCGCAATGATATCCTTAAGAACATCGTAGTGAAGAATCCTGGAGTCCGGAGTTTGGTTCCCAACATAGGAAAACCTCCGGGACTAGAGTCCCAGAGATGAAAACCAAACAAACAAAACACCACACCAGGAAAGAAAACCCTGGAGAAAGAAAATAGAAGGGAAGTAAAGACAAAGGCAAAGCCGCAAGCAAAAAAACAAAAAAAAGGGGGACCCAACATTTTGCACACAAAATGTAGGGACGGGGATGCAGGGCATAACACATCCTAGACCAGGCAGTAAAATCCTTGCTGATGCAGAGTGAATTGGGTGAAAGATGGGGGAAATAGATGGCCATCCTCCAAGAGTATGATTTATAAATGCAACCCATGAAGATAGTTTGAGGCCAGGGACTATGTAGGGCGATGGCAGAAGAGACTCCACACATTAAATGTCAGACATATATAGTGGAGTCCATCACCCAGGAGCTATGGTACATAGACCTAGTGTACTTATTATTGAATAACAGATGCCCGAAGGGATTGCCTCCAAAAAAATATCGCGCCCTGCGACTGAAAAGTGCACACTTCATGATAAAAAAATGCTATACTTTTTCATAGGAAATATGAGGGAGTGTACCTTCAGTACATTGATAGGGTTCAAGCCACAAAGATAATCGAAGAATTCCATGGGCAGTTTGGAACCGGGCATGGCTCAGCTAATGCCACTGCCCATTAGATCCTCCAGGATGGATACTATTGGCCATGTATCTTTAAGGATGTATACACTCATGTCAGGAAGTTCCATACTTGCCAGACCACGTCACATTGTGAGCGGAACCCAGCTATGCCTTTGCAGTCGATCTTCAAAGCTAGACCTTTCACCCAATGGGCATATGACTTTATCAGGGAAATCAACCCTAACTCATCTACGAGCCACTGGTACATTCTAACTTCCATAGATTACTCCACCTGGTGGTCTAAAGCGATCCCTTGCAAAAATAACATGGAAAATTTAGTCATAAGATTCCTAGAATAAAACATCGTCACACGATTCAGAATGCCTTTTGCTATAGTATGTGACAATGGTCTGACATTTTCTTCAGCATAATTACTTGAATGGACCTATGACAGAAATATCACTCTGAAGTTTTCCAGCAACTATTACCCTCAGGGGAACAATGTTGCTGAATCGACCAACAAAAATTTACTTGAAAGGATCAAACATCTATTAGAATAGAATCCCCGAGACTGGCACCAAAACCTTAGATTCACCCTCTAGGTGGATCGTATTTGAATAAAGGCAGCCCTAGGGACTTCCCCATTCCACCTAGTTTATGGCCAAAATATAGTATTCCCTATTAACTTACAAATCTTGGTGTTGTAGTTCATGCAGGAATTTGGCAACCGAGATAACATCGTGGAGGTTTGGCTCCTAAATCTAGTGTGAATGGAAGAACAAAGAGACGGAGTCCTTGAACACTTTGCATGTCACCAAGTAGTAGTAAAATAATGGTTTGAACAAAGAGCCCCGTATAAGGCCTTTCAGATCTTGGACTTAGTCCTTTTGTGGGACAAGGCCCAGGAAAAAAAAGGAAAGCACACCAAGTTCTAACGGCTCTGGCTTGGACCATACTTGATATCTAAGATCTACGGGGCAAATACTTATTGCCTCAGCACCATGATTGGAGAAGTCATTCCATTTTTTGTCAATTGATAGTTTCTCAAGCATTATTTTGAATGAGGTGAGTTTGTCTAGAATTGTACTTTATGTAAACCCTTTGCTTGTAAATATCTTCCCCGGTGCCCCATTTGGGGTGCCTTGCAAATAGTTTTGTTGGTTATCCTCTGGGATCACCCCTTTTTCTTTTTGTGTTGTTTCTACTTCGTTCTTTCTTTTCTAGGTTCCCAATGTTTCTGCCCACACTTTTTTTAGACTGGTATGCTTCGCATAACATCTAGTCTCCGGAATGGTACCTTTTGCATTTTTGGTGAACTCAGAATCTATTGTTAGCATGGTGGAATTGGTCCATACTACGGAGTTATTTTGTGAGTTTGGTAATAGGCTATGAGTAATATTCATCGGATTCATCCTGGAAGTCTAGAAATCAGTTAAATCAAAATCAAAAAGAACAAGTAATCGGACACACCGAGAGTAGATCAGTAGCACTAGTTTGTTGGCCCAAGTCTAAAAAATATTTAAATTCTTTTCAGGTCTAGACTTTTCCTCCCCTATTTAGCAATTTGAAGTGGATGGAAAGGTGAAAGAAGTATCATCATTAAATTTATCTAAGCTTAAGGTTAATGATGAAAGGAGTGTTGTCTTCCCATCTAAGAAAAGAAAGAAATAAAGAGAACTAGAGAAATATTTAAATTCTTTTCGGGTCTGGTGTTTTCCTCTCCTATTTAACAATTTGAAGTGGATGGAAAGGTGAAAGAAGTACCACTGTTAAAATTAGCTAAGCTTAAGGTTAATGGTGAAAGGAGTACCGCCTTCCCATCTAAGAAAAGAAAGAAATAAAGAGAACTAGAGAATGGGGTAAATTAGGGTATCCGGAGGAAACAAGAAGGTTTGATGACTTTGGTTTGATATATTTAGTGCCTCTTCTCTACTTCTCCTAGAGGTCATTGGCTTGATTTTCTTTCAAAGCACACACTTCACAATTGATGAAAGACCAAGGATTGAATCATGTATGGGCCAGATTTTCTCAGATGCTTCGCACCTGGAAAACATGATACTCCAAGTAATTATTGATTCTAGTTTTGCTAACCAGGGATTCTGCAGTACTCAAATACGCTAAGGCATTCATCCCAGATAGTTGCCATTTGTTATGCCCTGCATACCCATCCCTACATTTTATGTACAAAATGTTGGGTCCCCTTATTTCACTTTTTCACTCTTGCCTTGCTTCTTTCCTTTTTCTTTGTTTCCCTTTGGGTTTTTCTTCTGTGAGGTTCATTTTTCATTCTATTTTTGTCTGCTTGTGTCTCCGAGACGTGGTCTCAGAGTTTGTTCTCTCTAGAGCCAGATTCTAGAATTTGGGATTCTCCTCAACTATGTCTCCTCTTGCGAGAAGGCATAGTTGTGTGAAATCCCCAGACCCAAAGTTCAGAGGTCTTCCTATTTCAGAGTTTACAAAAAGGTACCACACTTTTTACCCTAGGGGTATAAATTGAAATTACCTGTCTGTATAGTCAGAAAATGGAAGCACTTCCATTATAGACTTGTTAGCCTTTTGAGTAAGTGGTTTGGGGTCATATCAAGCACCTTGAATGGGTTCTTGATTTAGACATGGCTTTCCCCCTATATTGCCCCTCTTTCCACATCCTTCTAACCTGATTTCTGCATTTTGGACTGCAGACCTAAGAACTTGGACCTCAGGGTCAAGGTCGACCTTTCTGGTCTATGTCAACCTTGAAACTAACCTAGTTCAAGGTTGACCTCAACCCTAACCTAGGTCAAGATTGACCTTGACCTTGACCTAGGGTTCAGATCTCAGGGTTCCACAGTTTTCAGATGTCGGTCTTTACAAAAGTCATTTTCCGCTTCTGAGTCGACTATTTCGGGTTTTGAAGCATTGATTCCTAACTTATATTTAACTTAGGTCCTCTCCTATGGGTAAAGGCTTTAATGGGAATTTAATTCTCCTATGTCAGCCTCCTTAGAAGATTGTGCCCTAATTCCATATAAAAGAGAGCCTTTCTCCCCTCATTTTCTCTAAGTTCTCTATTGAAGCCTAAGCATCCTTGAGCAATTGAGAACCATCATCAAGTGAAGATTTGAGCAAGAAATCAAGAACTATTTGAAGAAAGGAGTCATCCACCATCAAGCCTTCAAGAATTCAAATAGATCCATGGGAGGCCATTGAAGGATTCAAGCTACATAGTGCCCTTTTGGTGATCTCTCCATCCATCTTCTTCCAAGCCTCTTCATATTCAATAACCCATTCAAGACTTGGTGTTGGAGATTGAATACATCCTACATTATACATTCTACATTCTAGATCCATTAGTACATACATACGTGTAGATTAAAGGATTCGAATCCTCCACAAGGACTTTTACAAGAAAGCTGAATTTATGCATTTACTTTGTTTACTTCTACAATTTCAATTACATATATTTGAGTTTAATTCCAAAATTGGGGTTTGACCAAGGAAAACCCCTCCCCCCAAAAAAACAAACCTCTTTTCCTTGTAGGTACAGGTTTAGGACTGTGGATTTAGACTCAGATCTGGATACCCTTTTCAGCTTTCTGTCAGGCTCCACGAACAAATTCTCTATCGGACCTGTGCAGGTCAAGGTCAACATTATTGGGTCAGGGTTGACATTTGTGGGTCAAGATTGACCTTTTTAATAAGATGGTGTCAGATCAGAAAAATATTTCTGGGTATTGTTCGTCTCTGCGTTCCAGTTCTGGATCATACTTCATTTTTCTAGAAACAGAGTATAGACCTCAAAAAATAGTATTCTTTGATCTGTAATTCTTTAAGGTTAGTACATTTCTCCTATTTCTTTAATTACTACTATATATTATATCTAAATATTCAATTAACAAAATTTAAGATCTTCTTCTTTACTCTCATTTCCAAATGGTTGATTCATTTGTGCATTAATCCCTCTTTTGATTTGATCAACTTGGATCTTTCATTTGTGCATTTGGGGATAAAGGTGGAATATCTTATCTTCCTCATAATCACATTTCAATACAAACACAATTTAAATGTAAAGGTTAGGAAAATACACAATCAAACAATAATAAAACTAAATAAACACAAAAGAAACAAACAACATATTTTTCCCCCTTTACATTTTGATGAACCCGCGATAGACAATTCTTTCTTTTTGGTGTTAGATTTACATTGTTTATGCTAGATCTTGCATGTTCTTTCAATTAAATTCAAAATTAATAAATTAAAATCTTGTGTTAAGTTCATTTTCATTTTATTGGTGTATGAGATTTACTACTTCTAGTCCTACTTATAGTATCCCAGTTAGAAGAATTTGTAGACTTATGGGTTCCTTCAATCCTAAATCTTCCTCTCCTTTCCTTAGGATTCCCAATGATAATTTGATCACTCATGATTCTAATCCTTCTATGGAGCATAACTCTTCTCACTCATCACATGATGAGGATGACGGTTTAAGATTTCCTCCTGAACAAGTGCAAAACCTTTCAACTGAACTTGATAAAATGGGAAATTGGCTTATCCAAGAAAACCATAATCAAGATTCTATCCAAGCTATAGAGGCTCTTAAGAAATTCCTCCATGATAATGTCCAAGGTGTTAATTTATTGTGTATTATTACTCATCTTGTGAATTTGAATGTTAAACCTTTAGCTCAAGAAGCTCAAGAGATAGGATTCACACCTATTGTCACTAGCGTAGGACCTTCTTCTATTTCTCTACCTAGTATTCCTACTTATACTCCTCCTTTCATGACAACATCTCTACCAACTACATCTATTCCTGTGAGTGCTCCACCGATATCTTTACCTACCTCAAAACCTTCATATTAAACTGTGCCTTTTACTTATACTAATCCTCTTCCAACTGTGGTTCCTAATGTTCCACCAGTTGTGTCTTCTATTCCTGCTACTTTGTACACTTTTCCTAGTGTTCCTAATATTTCTATGCCATCTGTTTCCTCCAATGATTCCACAATTATTAGCTTGGATCAAACTATGTCATCTTTACAACAATAGCTTGCATCTTTAACTCAATCCAAATTTAGCATTCCTACATGTGACATGGGTAGTCCTTTATCCTTAGACATCATTCGTGCTACTATCCCTCAACAAGCCGATATGCCTCATCTTGAGAATAAAAATGGTAAAGGTGATCCTGTTACTCATGTTAAAACATTTCAAATCCTTTGTAGTGATTATGCTCATGACCATAGGATTTTAGCTAAATTGTTTGCTAGAACCTTTCGAGATAAGGCTTTACAATGGTATTGTTCCTTACCTCCTTATTCCATTGATTCTTTTCCTAAAATTGCTAATTCCTTCATTCAACAGTTTCAAAATAACATTGGTCCACAAGTGTCCTTATCTGATTTAATGCATTGTAAACAAAATGTTAAGGAAAAATTAACTGACTTTATTGGTAGATTTAAGCATTTACATGCTCATATTTCTTATCCTATTCCTGATATTGATATTCAACATATGTTTATTTCAAATTTACAAAAGGATATTAGAGATAAGATTCTACTTACTGAATTTACCTCCTTTCAACAATTGTGTGCAACACTTCACCATTATCAATTACAAGTGAGTCATTTTGAGAGCAACACTCCAATGGCTCCTGTTCTTGTTGATAAGGGTGATAATGCTCCTAATCCTAATAAGTTTTAGAAACCTAACAACTATGTCAAGATTAATAAATAGATGAATGTGGTTGCTTATCAAGTTGTGGCTACATCCAATAATGCTACTTCTACATCCACTTCTTTATATATGAATCATACGTTTACTCCTCTCTCTGAAACTTTGCATTCTATAATGAGTAGGCTGTTAAAAACTAATATGATTACCTTGCCTCCTATTCGACCTCTTCTTCCCACCATGATCACTTCAAAATCCTTTGATTCTAAATCTTTCTGCCAATACCATCGCCAGAATGGCCATGACACTGAGAAATGTTATTCTCTAAAGCATAAGATTCAAGACTTAATTGATTCTAAAGATTTAACTATTGATAATTTTGATGGTAATGGGAATAAATCTATTTCTCCTCCTAATCAAAACCTTCAAAATCTATACCAATCCTTTACCTACACATGATATGAATACTATAGCTCAACCATCTTCGGTGGATATCATTTACAATTCAAAGATGGATGATCTTAATAATATTGTTAATCATGTGGAGACTGTTGTGCCATCTCAACTTATTATTCAAGATCCTTCACCTCCACTTCCACTTCCAATTCCACCTAAACATCAAAAACAAACTAAGGATAAGCAACCTAGGGAACTTTTAATTACCTTTGATGATTCTGAAACAATTAAAGCTCCCAACGGTCCCCTTTATATCTATGCTAGGATTGATAAGATACCTACTCATGGTTTTCTAGTTGATCCCACATCTTTAATAAATGTCATTACTGAGGAAAATATTTTTATGAAAGGCCTACAACATGATTATTATGGTCCATCTGATGTATGGATCCAAACTTGTAATGGTTTTCTTTATCCTGCACTTGGTTCTATCAATTTACCTGTTGAACTTTGTGGTAAAATTGTAGATACTACCTTTATCATTTTTCCTACTTTTGATCAATTTCAAATCAAATTTTGTTTACCTTGGATAACTGTTATGCATGATATTGCTTCTCCTGTTCATAAATGTCTTAAGTTCATTCATAATGGAGAAGTAAAAATGATTAATCATAGTTTGTATGCACCTTCTAGGCCTAGAGATTGCGCTACTCTTGATTTATTTTGGCCTTCACTACCTAACTCATGTCCTCCTCACCCTGATCATCTCTTTCACTCATATCAAGCTTACAAACATCACAAAATTTCTGAGTTAAGTATGCTTCGGATTGACTCTAACCGTGGTCTTTTGCCTACTCCTGCAATACCTCCTTTATCCATTGCTGCTAATAATATTAATCAAACTTCTACTATTTCATTGCAACCTATTGAGAATCCTCCCATAGAACCTGTGAAAGGAATTGTGATCATTCCTCCTAGTTCTCAAGATGTGGTAAGCAAAGCTAAACGTAACAAATCTGCTAATGAACGTCATAAGAATTGTAGAGCTAATGCTAGAGCCCATGCTTCTGCTATTTGAAACTCCTTACCTTCTTTTGATCAACCCATGCCTGATGCATTAGATTTTAATATTCATAATGATGTTAAGAAGAATGAGTATGATGATCCTATTTGCATCTTGGATCCCATTTCAATCAACCTTGATGAGGACACTCTCGATGATCCTATTGATCTTAGTGATGAATATGAGACCATTGATCTTGATAATGATCTACCTCATATGCTTTCAACTCAGTTAACAATTACACCTAGTATCAAGCATTGCGATTCTCAAGAGGATCCTTGTTTGGAACTGGCTATCATTCCTATTGTATTGGATATAGTCCCTCTTGCGAGTTTCTCACCTTCCATCAATAATATAAACCAAGATGGGGAGGGTCGGCAATGTGCTTGATTGGCTTATCTTTTATGGTAGCCATTTTTGTGTTTGCTTGTTGTAATGTGCTTCTCTCGTAATGTATTTGCTAAATGTTTGTTAGACTCTTGTATATGACCCTTGTTACTTTGTTGGTGCAAGGTGATAAAGGACTCAAACTTGTCATACAATTCTTCTATATGTATCTATATTATTCTATATGTTGTTTCATGTTATTTTGTACTTGTGCTATTGTTTGTAACTATTTTCCTTGAATAGTCTGCTTGGATCTGCGACATGGTAGAACTTATTTTTTTTGGTCTCCATGTTGTGGTCTGAAAAGATTCTTCTTCGTAACTCTTAAGTTTTCTTTCCTCCTTTGTGATTGTAGTTCTACTTTCTCTGAGGAAGGATGTCAATTCATTTGCAATAATATCATATTTATATGTACATGTTATCTTATGATTGTAATCACCTAAAAATGGTCACCTAAACCCTAGACCCCCAATCTTAGCAATTAATCAAGAAACCCTAATCTTGATTAAATCTAAGTCCTAAATCAAATAGGCAATTATCAAATTCGAACTGATCTGACCTAAACCCTAGGTCCTAATCGATCATCTTACTTGATTAATTAATTAATTCCTAAAATCACATTACATTGGCAAATAAACATTATGTTAATTATTTAATTGATATTATGACATATTAATTAAATAAAAATTACAAAATTGTCAATTAAATCAAAAAAGGAATTAAATTAATTATAAAAACAAAAATGTGCATTCAAAATCAATTTAATTATTAAAAATGCATATGACATCATCAAATCTAGTTGACTAATTATCAAAATGGAAACAATCCAGTTCCACTCAGTTAACTGATTCTCCACTATTTATCATTTTGGAAGCATTTCAGTTAACTGTGAACTAATTTTTGAAGTTTCCAAAATAACTGATCAGTCAGTTCAGTCAACTGACTCTCTCAACCAATCAAATCACTTGCACATGGATTGTGCTTCTTCAATTGAATCTGAGCCACTCTTTTTGTTTGATCTTAACTGTAGATTCGAGAGAGATTTCTATAAAAGAGAAACTCTTTTCCCTCACAAAGGATCCTAATTTTCTGATTAATGTTATTATACTGCATTTTCTTCTCTTTTCTTAGCATTTATCATTTAGAATTGTTGTTTTAACTTCAAGCATGCAAATCTAATCTTAGAGCATATCTCAATTGGTGTTTTAAAATCAATCATACACACTCAATTTGGTGCTTCTAAAATGAATCCTAATTAGTCTTGGATGAACAAAAAACTGCATTTGCATTTAGATTAATCATTTATTTTCATTATCATAGCTTTTAAAATCCTTCATTTAGGTCTTCGGTGGTCACTGAGATTGCAATGACCTGAGAGCAAGCTCATACTCCTGCCTTCTAGAAGGCAACTGGTTGATTCTTTCATACATGCAGGATGAATGAATCCATATTCATTCCTGTATACAACTGAAGAGAAATGACCATGTTGAAGTGTTCTTCTAAGTAGAGGCCACTTTTAGCACGCACATTTCTAGCGCCTACCGTGGGGCAGAAAAATCAATTTTCTGGCCTCATTATAAACTTTGGTTTTAATTCTATTTTATGTTCTCTTTGAGTCAAATCTGACTCTGCTGTTGTGTCTGAAATGTCATTTTAGTTAAAAACAACTATAAACATGCCTACCTTTGCTGAAAATTGAATCTGTCACAAATTTTTTTACAAACAGAAGTCGTACAGCCTTGACACGCAAATCAAGGCATCTGTTTGTTGCAGATTTTTAGATATGGAGAAAAATTTTATTGTCTTTTAGTAAAATACTTGGGTCAAAATTTAATCACAATATCTATTGTGTTATGTTGATTCATAGTGTTGATTTATCTGGTGTGCATATGGAACACTAAAGTCGACATTCCATATTCAAACATCTAATATTGAAGCATAAAATTTCCTTCACCAATTCCCACAGCCGCTTCCCTTCCCTCCTCTATAGCACCGCCCACACCCTACTGCGTCGCTTCTGCTATCCCTCCACTCCTCACCCATTCTCCCCACGCTACCCTATACTCCACCTCCCTTCACACTTCCACCCATCCCTTCCACACACTATGCACGCCATTCTCCCAAACCTCCCACACTGCTGCCCACTTCCTCCACAGCCGCCACCTCCTCTGCTGCCATCAGCCACTTGTCCCCACTGTCATACTCCTCCACGTTGTTTTTCTTCAAATCCTCCAACCCTGCCTGCATCTCTTCCTCCCTTGTCTCCCTTCACACTCCTCCCAACCACCCATCTTTTTCTCCATTCCACCTCCCTTCACCTTCTTCTCTTCCCCCCGCAGTCTGCATTCTCCCCTAACTCCCGCGCGTAGCTTCAAAAACTTCCACCTCCCACCACCTTCCTTCCCACTACACTGCTTCTCATCCTACCTCCCTTCCTCTGTGTAACTCCCCACTCCCTTCCACTAACTCCAAACCCTTCCCTCCTCCCTCGGCTTCATACATTCCATAGATCCTGCACGCAGCCCTCCTCCAAATGCCTCCACAACTAACACTCTTCTCTGCTCCAACACTCTTCCCTCCCAACACGCTGCTCTTCCCTCCAAGTCAGCGATAGAGCCACCTTCTATCTTGATAATCTTATGTATGTTTGGTTATCTATGAGGTTCTTAGTTTTCTCATTAAGTCATGGCTCTTTCTGAGCATTATACCTCTAGTTTTTGTGAGCTTCAATAAACAACCAATCTTGTAACTATGTATATTTTGAGAAGAGTTCTGGAGACTATTCAAATAGTGCTACAAATTTGTGGTGAAGAAGGATAGATACATGTCTGCTAGAAGATTTTTGTGTGTTGGATGACTAGGTAACTATGTATGTTAACTCCGGATGGGAAATGGCCCAATGGTTATAAGGTCCTTCATTACATTTTAGGAGATGAATATTGATTTTATCATGTACAACGTAGACTTCTGATACAGTGTATTGCTGAGAATTCATGAGATTCACTGACTGGGGTAGCATCTTCGCTGGGATACATTAATTGTAGGGACACAAGATTTTTTACTTATAAAAATTCATTCCACTTGTTACCAAATATTATTGTTAATGTGCAGGCTTTGGCACTCTTAAACTTGCTCTTCCCTCCACGTGGGAAAATTGAGAACTTAAATTTGATGGTTGTCAAACTATCATTTTGCATTATTATTGGCATTCTGCGACGGCCTATAGCCCATCAAATTTAACCTAGTATTTTGACTATGTCATCATTGGGTTGAACTTTTTTTAAGCTTTCACCATATGAAGTTTTAAATTGGCAGTGTATCTTTGAACCCCCATATCTTGCTTATTTTAGGTCCTTTTTGGGGGCATTTTTTTTTTATTTGGGGTAGAATTTTGCAAGGATTATCATGGTGGAATTTTTTTCTATTTTTTATTTCTAGTTTTATCAAAAATCACTATTTTTGGTAACTTTATCTGTCTAATCCTCATTTTTGCAGCTTCTGGAGCCTCGTACGAGCTCATACGATCACCTTTTTCAGTGCATTTTTTTTGAAACCGCATGATTTTCTATGTACTTTCTAAAAATGTGATCTATTTTCTAATTTTTAGATTATGATAATATGGACTAATCTTTGGCTTTGATGTTCACATGATTGTCTTTTGCATACAGCCTAACAGTGGTTTGCAGAACGTTACTCAAGAAGACTAAAACTCAAACTACTCATGAATTAGTTTTGTAGGTTGCCTTTGATCGATAGAATATAAAACAGTGTGCTTGCATCTTATTTTTGATTTCTTAAAATAGGAACCCATATGTCGGACTCATTAAAATGAACATTTGTTTGTTGTTTTAGGAATGACAATGATGTCAGAAAATTATGCTCTTGCCATTTTGGGATGATCAGAAATCTAGAAACATTATTCTCATTTTCTCATTCTGCTTGAAGTGTCTTTTAGCTTTGTAAATCCTAGGAATTGCATGGACGTATCCTCTCCCCTCGCCTTCATAGGTCTTGGGTGTAAGAGAAATCCATACAGATCCTGTAGCATGGCTACCTCCCGAGTGCTTCAACAGAGCCGGTGAGAGTGGATTGCCCAACTAATAATAGGCTAAAGCCAAGCCCTTACAAACCGGTATATAAAAAATGTCATTGTGATTAATGTCAGTGAACAGGTGTTGAATGTGTTATACTGGGAAGAAGATCTCCCTCAGTACCCCTATGGTGCATTAAAACCTATAGAACGTAACTTTTGTAGGCTGGGAGGCCTCCATAATGGAGCTAATTTGCCACAAGTATAACCACCTGAATGGATGTCCTTACTACAAAATTTGTTCTAGTATCCAAAATCCCTCTATCGGTTGGCGCGAAAGGTCAGAGACCGACTAAGATGTCCCACACTTTCACGGCTCTTAATAGAGACAACGGTCCCTTGGGAAGTGATTACCCTTGGGATTCGAAGCTTGGTGTGCCTGAGAAGTGTGTGCACATGTAAGGAGGAGCTCGTGCCTCCAAGCTTCTAAGTTGTTTGCTATGAGTAGACGTGGCTGAACTTTAATTCAAGTGGGAACTCAACAGATATTGCCTTGGCTATCCTAGGATTGTGGTGTCTTTGTTATTTTTACAACAAACATTCTGCTTGATGTGTCTTGCATGGGTGAAGCATCAAAACAAACAGACACCAGAACATTCAAAACAAACATTCAAATCAAACATCAAAGTGATCAATGATTCAAAATCTGCACTTCTAGGTGTTAGTTGTCAACTCTTGTTTGAGTTTCTACATCTAATATCAAACTCTAGAAATCTATCAACTTGTTGTCCAAATTGCTATTCTACTGTGAAGGTTCTGTCCGAATTTTCACAAATCTGTGTTCCCATCAACATCATCGCTAGTTTATCTTTGACTGCAATCTATTGACAACCTGACTCATTATTTTGAAATATGATTTTGCTGTGCTAGTCCAAGTGACTTGTTATCTTAATAATTTTGTCTACACTGTCCTTATCCTGAGTTGTGAAAGCAGGTTTGTTAACCTTAACTCAAGATCAGAGTCGTTACTTCTCTCTCTCAGTTGGACTTTATCTCCTTTGTCCTTTGGTCTTGGACTTAATCAGCACTTTAGATATCACTTCAGCACCTGACAGTCAATCAATCAATTCATCATACATCCTCTTCAATCTTCTTTGCAAGCGCACCAATCCAATCTTGCAATGTCTAAAAGAAAATGGGATAAACCTTATGGTCCTAACAACGTGCAAGAAGAGATTCTTATGGCAGCTTTATCAAAACAACTTCAAACTATGCAATCTAAAATCCAAGAATTAAAGGGGGAAAAGGATACACAATCCAACAAATCCTCATCAAGCTCAATCTATCCTTTTCTATTTGATTTTTATCAAGCGAGTGGCTCCAAAGCCCTAAAAGCTGTTGAAAAAACCACAAAATCTTCCTCCAAAGGGATTAGTAACACCATGAAAGAAAAACCTTGGGTTAAATGCAGGAGAGACTTCACTCCTTTGGGGGAATCTTATGAATCTACATTAGAAGAACTTCTTGATAATGATCTCATCACATTACCTCAAGCCACATCACATGGACGAAGATTCTTGAGTAACTATTGTGCATATAATCAACATAATGAGCATAAAACTTCATCTTGCATGGAGTTGAAACATAAAATCCAAGATCTCATAGGTCATGGCATAATCGAAGTTGACAATCCTAATGATTCATCTAATCTCAAGCATGATCAATATCAAGAATCCATGTCTAGCAATTGTTGCATATCACATCTACTTCTTCCACCATTCCTCCATCTCCTAAAGATTCAAAACCAGCCACACCATCTCTATCAAGAACTGAGCCTAATGACAACTATGTCTACTCTCAGGGACTATCTCTAAAAGAGATCCAAGCTAATCAGCATACATCTATAAGTCTTTCTCAGGCTTCAAAGATCATTGACCCAAAGCTTCCATGTGCTTCAATTCTTATCATGCCTATTACAAATGATTTTCCATTAGCGTTTCAAGAATCTATTATGCAGATAAAAACTCCTACCTCATCCTTAGAAGTGGCTCCATGTCAAGAGGGCAATCCAAAGTGTGAAGAAACACATATCAATAATGATCAAGATCAAGACACCATTCATCCTTATCCAACAGTTGACCAAAGTCACATACCTCAAGAGTCTCATGATGATCCTCTCATCCAATTCCATTTCTTCACAGAAGAAACTCTTACATCTCATATATCTTATCCATCTCCCAAGAAAGATCAAGATATCCTTTATGGCATCTCTAATGGGCCTATTGAAAATCAAGTTTGTACACCATCTAAAGATCCTTGTAAAGATTAGAGCATCCCACCATCTCCTTGTCATGCTCCTACATATCCACCTCAAGAAAACATCATTCCTCCAAATCTCTTATAGAAAAATGAATCCACTCAAGCTTCAACTGCTCCTATCAAAGTTGCTCCTATCAAAGCTACTCATTCATCTACTGATATGAAGATGAATTCAAATGATGAGATCATTGGCAATGCATCTCACTCTAAATATGTTGATATCCCTTCCACACCTTATATCCCCCCATTCAAATGTAAGCATCAACCTTCTCCATCCTCCAATTCCATTCTTGGTCCCTATATCCCAAAGCTGAAATCATCAAACCTTCTATCTATATTGGGTCCTTATATCCCTCCATCCATTATGCCTATGACTACTTGTTTTTCATCCACTTACCCTGTCCCCTATCAAGATCAACAAAGACATACATCCTTGAAATCTCCTTATCAACCCATCCATATGAACCAGTCATATCGGCCCTATTCATCCACACTCCACAAGTCTTTTGGAAGCAATTCAGATGTGCAACGAAGAAATCAAAAATAAAAGAATCCGATTACATTTGAAAATAACTATGTCCCATCTAATCGACATGTGACTACAAAGAGACCACAAGGGTCCACTCAGCAAAGAATAATATCAAAGAAAATATGGGTTCCTAAATCTATCATGGAAGAATTGCGTTCTAAATCCAAGAAAAGAATAACATCAAAGAAAATATGGGTTCCTAAATCCATCATGGAAGAATTGCATTCTAAATCATCCAAAAGCAAAGGAAAATTAAAATCTATGTGGATTCCCAAGTCTCTTCCAAAGGACTTGGATACAAAAAGAAAATCAAAATTTATGTGGATTCCCAAGTCTCTCTTAAAAGGCTTGAACAAAAAGGAAAAGTCAGCATTGGCATCCACGCTTCAAAAGTCTTCAACTGTATCTCTATCTAAATGTCTCCCATCTTCTAACTCTATTTTGGGTCCTCCTATCCCAAAAACCATTACCTTGAGTACTTCATCCATCTTGGGTCCTCGTATACCAAGATCCATATCAGCTCATCCATCAAAGTCTCAAGCTATTGCATCCACTCGTCCTCCATCCTTCCACTACCCTTCAAGGAGTGTGTCAATGTTGATCTTATCACCATATCCTTCCATTCCTCTTATCCAATCCCTCACATAAATCCTTGGCTATCATCTTCCTTATCCTCCATTTCTTCTCTACCATCACCCTATCAACATCTTTGA
>MU225451.1:1248039-1275149 GCA_018584345.1 Thuja plicata
CCACAAGGACTTTTACAAGCAAGGTGAATTTATGCATTTACTTTGTTTACTTCTACAATTTCAATTACATATATTTGAGGTTAATTCCAAAACTGGGGTTTGACCAAGGAAAACCCCTCCCCCCCAACAAACAAACCTCTTTTTCTTACAGGTACAGGTTTAGGACTGTGGATTTGGACTCAGATCTGGATACCCTTTTTGGCTTTCTATCAGGCTTCGCGAAAAGATTCTCTATCAGACCTGTGCAGGTCAAGGTCAACATTATTGGGTCAGGGTTGACATTTGTGGGTCAAGGTCAACCTTTTTCATAAGATGATGTCAGATCAGAAAAATATTTCTGGGTTTTATTCATCTTTGCATTTTGGTTCTAGATCATGCTTTAGTTTTTCTAGAAACAGAGTACATACCTCAAAAAATAGCATTCTTTGATCTGTAATTCTTTAAGGTTAGTACATTTCTCCTATTTCTTTAATTACTGCTATATATCATATCTAAATATTCAATTAACAGAATTTAAGATCTTCTTCTTTACTCTCATTTCCAAATGGTTGATTCATTTGTGCATTAATCCCTCTTTTGGGTTGATCAACTTGGATCTTTCATTTGTGCATTTGGGGATAAAGGTGGAATATCTTATCTTCCTCATAATCACATTTCAATACAAACACAATTTAAATGTAAAGGTTAGGGAAATACACAATCAAACAATAAAAAAACTAAAAAAACACAAAAGAAACAAACAACATATTTTTCCCCCTTTACACTGTCATTTTCACATTTATCGCGATAAAAAATCTAAGGCGATTTACCAGAGAAATTGAAGAAAATTTGAAGTGATTAAATTTTGATTATCCTAGTGATTAGTAGTGATTAGCAACATTTAGCATGTGGTTCATGGTGTTTTTTCATAGTGTTTAATGGATATCTTGTTATAGGATTTCGGCGTTCATCCTTCCCACATCTCTCGTGCTCCAGGTAAGCCTTTTTGCGTTCATTCCCTAGTTTCCAGTTTTCTAGTTCTGGTTTGTTCTTGGTTTTGTTTTCTTTCTATTTTTCATTGGCTTCTAGTTTTGTTTGGGTTTTTTTTTCATTTCTGGTTTGGTCTTTTGGTCGCCTTCCATTTGCAGGTTGGCACTGGCAGAGGTTTGTCTTCCTTCCATGCAGTTGTAATTTAGGATGGTTTCCTGCGCAGTTATAATTTATGTAGCTATTTTGTATATTATGTAAATATCTGTAAATAATGTGTCTATGTTTTATCCCTCAGCTCTTTGTATTCTATTGTATTTTTAATGTATATCCTTTCGGTATTATGTCAAGCTCACCATGCCTTGACCCATGTTTTCCCCAAATCCGTGAGCTCGCCTTCTCGATGGAATACCACCTAGTTCAGACTCGGCTCCGTGCTGGTTTGAACTATGGTGTGTTTTCTCTCTCCTCTGTCAAATCAATCTTAATGATAATTTTATTTCCCATGTGTGCATTCAAGTCCATCCAAGTGGCTTCCACTTTGCACGCATTGAGACAATTTTCGGTGTTATTTCCATAACGCCTCCTTTACTGCATGGCCATGTGATGCCCGCATCAACCTAGTATGGCTCATCTTCCAGCCATGTCACCCAACGGTTAGTTTTTGGACTTCGGGTCTTATGTCCCTACCTGGTTCTTGTTCCACTAGTACCATATGTGTTGGAATCCTCAGAACCCTAGATGTTGGTCAGTTACCTAAGTTCTCATTATACGCACATCTTTCCTGGGATTTGACAAACTAACCCTTGCAGGTGCATATGTGATGGTAAGATCTTCAGACCCCGGAGTAGCATTCTATCTTATATAAATTTTGATGGTCATCTTGCCTTGTAGTTTTCCAGCATCTAATTCATTAATCATATCAAAGGCATCCACATCCTCTCCACCCGGGATTCTAGATCTCCCCACCACGGTAGTCACCAGGGCAGCTGTCAAAACTAAGATCGAGAGGGCCCTAGAAAAGCTTCCCCTGACCATGAAGTACTTGAAGGAAAACACTATCACGGGTTTGAATATTGAGTCCGGAGTTTAGCTGATCACCGACACTAGCGTCAGAATGTGGGTGGGAATGCATGCCCTAGTGAAAATGATGTTTATCCAATGAATGGATGGAGACCCATTGGTGATCAATATTGGAAATTATGGTATTTTAAAGGCTGCTTGCTTCCCGTATTTTGTGCAAGCCCCAGAACTTATTCTTACTCTGGCCACACACTACAACTCGTCCATCCGGGCTGTCATGCTTATTGCCTTGGTTTCGACCAGGTATCCAACTCCAATGGTGTCTTTCAATGCTGAAAATTTTCACGCAGGTCTGGGAATTCCCTAGTTCAATGACATGGCCATCATCAACTGAATTGAGGTACTATAGGAATTTATGGCTTTAGAAAAAATGGCCTGGCAATATCTAAACAACAACTGGCTCAAGACACAAAACAAAGACTCCAAAAGAATGAAGCTGGAAATCCCCCGATCAGAATTCAAGGAAAGCATATAGATGGGGATCATAGCATTATGTAGGATCTTTGGACAACCACATGCCAAGGAATTTGTGACATGGATGTACTACTTCTTGCTCGGTATCTCTTCCAGTGAGCAATACTTTAATTGGGCTGCCATCATCTCAAACCATGTACAATCCCAGCTCCTCTAGGTCACCTGAACCTCTAACTTCTTCATGACATCCTACGTTCTCTAGACCTTGGCATAATAATGACCTGTCACAAATGCGATACTCATAGTAAGTGTACTCGGGGTCAGTCTGGGCCAGAATCCTCCTTGGGATTATTTCCCACAAATCCAATGGGAGGCTAGTTTCCTCATCTTCTTCCGAGTTAATGATGACTTCATTTACTACAATCTCCTCATGCCTTCCAGGGATGTCATGTACCACCTCTCCAAGGAGGAAATGGATCTAGTCAGAAGTTATGGCCACTACTACATTCAATTCTAGAAGCACACTTATATTCAGGTAACCGGCTTCTATGGAAAACCCTATTTGTTTCCCAAGCACTATGGAAACAAAATAATTATTTTGGAATACTACCGGCAAGTTTTGGAACTGCACGCCCTCTACATGGTGAAAAAGGTAATAAATGTTCCATTCCCAATCAACTGTCGGAATTACTCATGTAGTCTGACCATGGCAAGAGAGGAAAACAGTGAACTTAAAATATTGGGCCTAAGTGAATTCTATCTGGACTGGAAGAAATTTCATCTGCTAGTCAAAATAGCAACGGCACTTCCCCAGGTATCAGAGCCCCATGCATCTAACATGGAGGATTTTTTGGAAGATTTCCAAGATGATTTTTAAGTTTGAAGCTAGCACTTCATCTGGATGAAAATGGGGATGATACAGAGGCTAAAGCTTGGAAAATTCCCGGATGACTTCTCGGACACCGGATCCATAGTAGACCCGCAATACAAGCAAAATGAATTATACAAGATGGCCCTCCCTCTAGTAGACTGGCATGCCCAGGAAGGGCCAATAATTGAGGATCTCACCCATGACATGCTCGAACATAGCCACGCATATTTTAAGCATGCATGCCCAAGGAGCACATGCAAAGTTGGCCCGTTTGTATGGGGATCAACTTCTGGGGCTAGAACTTCCTCACAAGTGGAGGATAGAGGAAATGCAAGAAATGATGGAAGTCTCCCAGCCAATGAAGGATAAGTTAATCACACTGTTGGCCACCCTGACACGTATGACCAGACCTGTCTGCCCTCCTTCTTCCCCTTCATTAGATGCATTGATTGTCCGAGCAACAAGGACCAGAGTGGAAGAGGAGCGGGTAGCTGTGATGGATGCAGGGCTCCCTTTGATAACCAGGATAAAGAAAAAGAAGAACTCTCAACCAAAGGCAGAGCCAGAACTTGGGATGCCAAGCATCCAAGAAGTAGAGATCCTTTCTTCCAACTCTCTGGAGCCAGACAAAGAACCTGAGGATATCTCAGAGAACTCCCCTCCCCGTCATGAATTTGATAATTTATTTGGAACTGATGAATTTGGGAACTTGCAGGGAGATATCAGGAGACCCATTGAAGAAATTGTTTCCCAAGAGGAAATAGTGCCCCCTATTGAAAGGAACATCCCGGAGGAGGAAGTTGCCCAAAAATAGGAAACCCAGGCAGAGAGAGCAGAAGAACAAGAATAGGTGAACATCTCTGAAGTCACAAAGATACAGGTTGAAGGAACCATAGAGAGTAGGCAAACACAAGATGAGCAACCGACATTAGTTAGGGGAACCGGACCAACAAGATCAATCATAACCCCAACTACCATGCTCCAGACATCACTTCCAAAGGCAACATTCGGTGAGGTAATCATAGTGGCTCAAACATTGAATCTTGGCCTGATACCTCCACCTCCTCTAGAGAATACACCAATTGAAGAAGACACTCTGGCGGAGGAGGTTAATGAAGAAAATTAGCAGGGTGGGGAATAGAACCCCGAAGAAAAAAATGTTGATCCCAGCAATGTTGAAGGTGCAGGTGTCGGGGTTGATGACATAAGAACTATTAAGACAAATCCTTTCGGTGGGACTAAAAATATAGGAAAGGAGCTAGGAACGGCTTAGAATATCAGGGAAACACAACAAAATCTCAGAGGGGAAGAAAAGGAATGGACACTGGCTGCAAAACTACCCCTGCCACCTTAATGGTTGATAGAATCCTAGAAGAGGAAGGCCCCGGCAACACCCAAGGCCCATCTCTCACTGGCGGAGATGATGGCCCAAATGCAGAATCCTCCCAAGGCCAAGAAGGCTCAGACGGTCCACACTATTCAGACTGGGCCAGGCGGAGATACAATTGCGGTGATCGCAACACCTTCCCTAGATGTAGAAAAAGCCATGGCTAAGGCTGATGAATACTCCATCACTGAAATATCACTAGGGAAGAGAGGAAAACAGGGTGAGCTGGGCCTGTTGAAAGAGGTGACCAAGGCTGTGGAGGCCCGCTATGAAAAGGAGGCCCAGAAATTTAGGGGAGAGAAAGAAAAGAACGTAAACCTCATGGGGTTGTTGACTAAACTTGCACAGCCTATTACTATCATTCCCCCAAATGTTTCCACATCTGGGGTAACACTTCCTCAAAGTGACATAGATTCACTAAGGATGATGAAAGGAAAGGCCCAGGCAATTGATGAATGGGTTACAGAATAGGTAGGAAATGTCTGGCATTTCCTAGTGACCACACTTCCAGACTTATATGTGGCCAGTAATATCTTACACCAGGCTAAAACCACCATCTCCGTCTGGGAGGGAGATTGAAAATTATGAAGCATGGAAGGTTGAGTTGGAAGAACTCATCGGCATTGGAGAATAAATTGTCTCCAAAGCTGGAATTTTAGGAGAGGAGTATTTTGACTTTGTCCAGACCCAGCACTCTAGACTTGACATAACCTTGGGGGTAATCAAGCAACTGGTAGGGACCTTGTGTGACAAAGTCCAAGAAGTTCAATATTCTTTTAATTTGTACAAGTCATTTATCTTGAAGGTCTCCAGAGATGATCCCTTTAGCACTTAACCATGCACTCCAGAGGAATATGTCATGGGAAAGTTTGATGAGCTAATGGAGTCTCAGTATGGATCCCCAGAGGGAATAGATGGAGCAAAAATGACAAGGCTTACTTGCATGGTGCTTCAAAGTCATGATGCAACCAATATGGCCGCAAAATTCAAAGAAAATGTTCCAGATCTGGGCGAGCAAGTGGAGGTGGCCAAATATTGTCGGGCTGGCCTCAAGGATATTGATGAAGACGGGATTGGCTAGCTCCTACAAACCTTTAATAATACCAAGGAACAATAAAATTCTCCAGGTTCTAGAGATGGTTTTAAGGAGGTATATGTTGTGTTTATTCATTCTTTAGGGGGGCTAAGCTTCTGGGTCTCAGAGTTCCAGATCCCATAATTTTGTATTCTTTCTGCGACCAGTGTCTCGATTCCCAAAGCTGATCGGTCACTATCAGATGGTTAATAAAAGTGTCAGAAAGTAGGTAACCACAATGAGCCATGTCAGCTCAGAGGATGATTCTGACAGGTGGTCTTCCCAAGGCACCACTCCAAAGTAACACTTGGCACATTGGAGATAGGGAGCTGCTTTTCCATTAATGAGGCATGTAGCCTTGATCCTTGGGGGATCAGATTTGTTCTTTTCTCCTCCTAGCTCTCTTCTCGAGGCCGATTCCTCCACTCCACCTTTCTTATCTCATTCTTCTGACATGTCTGTCCTTTTCCGTCTCGAGGTCTTTTGTAACATGGCGTAGGTAGTATCGGCCATAAGAAATATTATTATATTGTTAAGTGTAAAATAATTTAGGTTAGTTTTAGTTCAAAACTTGTGTATAAATAATAAGTCCGACCTCATTCCAAGGGTTGGTGAAATTGATGATTTTGTAGTCCATAGCTAATAGCATTTTGACTTTTCTCATTTCTTAGTTACAGAGCTCAATGCTCCTTAGTTTTTAGAATCTTTCAGTAGTTAAATGCTCCCCTAGAGCCACCATTATTGTACACACCAGTGCTTGCTGGAAACATGTTAATGAAGAAGGAAGGGTTCTATCAATGATATTGTTAGCATTTTGATCTCTGGATTAATGGTATTTTGTGTTGTATGCTCTTTATGTCCCTTGCTCTGATATTTTAAGTCGATTAACTACCTTATTTTCCTCTTCTATTGATTGAATATGAACTGATGGTTCCGTATTTCTTCAGTATTTAGTGTAGAATGTTAGAGCATGGTTGATGTTTTGAGTGTTTTTCATAACTATAGGTAGATGGAATATTTCTAACCTTGCAGTATCTTTTGAACTTTATTTGGTGAAGTTAAGAAATGCTTGCAGGAAACCCCACTTATTTAAAACCCCAGAGAAGATGAGCCAAGATAACCAGTTATCCCCTTGAATAAAATAGTCACATTCCCAACTAAGCTCCTACACTGTCGAGACCCGACTCTCATGTGCTTGAAGGCCCGGGGAATCTCATTTCCCCAAAAAACCTTTATAGGCAAAGTTTGTCGGTACCCGGTACCAAGTGACAACTTACATTTGTTGGCGGCCCTGGTCACAAAGTCCCATCAACAGTATTCATAAGCATAAACTAAAATTCTATAATAGATCTAACATCTAATGATATCCATGATGAACACATAACACAAAGATTTGGTAACCTAGAAACCCTTAAAGGTAAAATTGGGGTGCGGATGACACCCACAAATTTTCACTACTACAGTATAAAGTGTGCCTTTTAGGGCCACAAAGTTTGATCACTTTTGATGATCTACCAAGTAAGGGGTATTCCCTGTTAAGAGATTACAAAATTATACAATCTACCTTGTTAAAGGATTTAAAAATTACAACTAAGTAAGAACTCTATTAAGAGATTTACAAAGGCCTGTTAGGACCACTCTATTAAGAGGTTTACCTTGATTCACATGCTAGAATATATCAGTATCTGATCCTTTGGTCTACACTACAAATACTAATAATGGATCTCTTGTTTCCAACTCTTAACTAATATCTTAATCTGATATATCTTTGTTCTTCTCTTCACTTCTCTGCTCTGTCACTTTGTTTATTCATTACTTTAGATATGCAAAACATGCATATACATCTAATATTTGGTCTTCACATCCACATCCATACACATACAAACTCACACATAGATTAGGGTTTGAAGCATTACATATATATATCATTGATGAAACATCCAGATCAATGATCTAGATTCATCACATTTTTCCGCTTAGGCATCCCAAATTTTGATTGGTTGCATGGCTTGCATAGGGATCCATGATCATAAAAATAATGCATAATTAATGCATTAAATATCTATGAATAATCATTAAATGATTCATAGAAGTTGTCCAAAATGGTTTACCTAGGTGTTTGAGCCATTCCAAACACATATACAAAACCTATCTTACTCAGCATATGTAAACTCTGGTGCTCGGTCAATACTATCTTGCTCGGCATAACCATATGTTGTCACTCTATACTAACTCTTCTATGTAACTTGGAAATCATTCTTCTCAGCAACTATTGAGTACTCAGAGACCACTAACTTTCTCGGCAGTAACTACTGCTCGATCTTGGCCTTAGTGGGATGGATCGGTCGCAGTGATGACCAACCAACCTGCCTTGATTATGACTAAGTGTGTGACACTAATAGAAAAAGAAAATTGGAGATCAACAATAAGATGCATGTTTGCCAAATTTTCATTGAGGTGACCATTTTTTATCTTTTATTTTATTATTTTTTTAAAAAAATTTATGAATTTTTAGGCTACTCAAAGAGTCATGGGTAATACTTATACATATGCAATCTATTGATGGGGTCTAAAAGAGGTTGGCCCTCTAGTGTGGATATCTGATATTCTATAAACCCTTAGACTATTATAATGATATAAGGACCCAACCAGTTAGGTTCAAACTTTCCTGGCTTTACTCTTTCCATCAGATTTTTCTGATTCTCCATAAGTACCAAATCACCAACCTCAAAGGATCTTATTTTGACCTTCTTATTGTAGCTCCTACAAAGACACTATTGATATTTTTTAAATGGTTTAAAGCATTCTTTCTTTTCTCGTCTACTAACTTTATATCTCCTAAAGTCTAGATACATGGTATTCCTCATCTAAAAGGACTTTTTATAGAGATAGTGATGGAAAATCAGCCTCAATTAGTAGGATGGCTTTTGTACCAAAGACAAGTGAATATGGAGTGGCTTTAGTGGGTGTGAAAAAACTAGTATGATGTTCCCATAGGGAGAGATTCAACTGTAGGTGTAAATCTCAATCAGTGTCATCAAGTTTCCTTTTGAGGATTTTCAAAATGGTTTTATTCAATGCCTCTGCTTGGCCATTACTTTAAAACTTATTATGTACTTGGCGATTTAGAAAGCCACCTACTGTCAAATATTTAAGAATATTTAGAATCAAATGTTACATTAAAAGAGATGAAGGTAGAATTTGAAAATTTGATGCAAGATTAGACAAAGGCATTTTCTTGGGATACTCTACAACAAGAAATTCTTACTAGTACTATAATTTAAGACTAAAGAAAGTGTTGGAAAGAGAAAATATCAAAGTCAATGAAATATGGAGCTTGACTTCTTTTGAACTAGAGATTGAATTGGAATAGGTCCATGTTACACTAATAGAAGAAAGGAATGCTCTGGGATAGAATGATAAAGACATAGAAAATGATGAAAATGATACAAAAGAAACTCCAAAGGTAGTTGACATGTATTTATAGAGAGATTGTTTAGAAGAGAAGATGATTGGAGATAAGGATAATGACATTCAAACAAGAAGAAGATTGACCAGATTACCTGTGAGCAGTCAAATTGTTTTTTTGTTTAGTAAATAGAACCAAAAAATTATGCAAAATCTAGTAAAGATGAAAGTTGGTAAAAGCTCTGGAAGAAGAGTTGGATCAGATATATAAAAATAAAACATGGGAATTGGTACACTAACCAGTGGAAAAAAAATGTAATTGGAAAAAAAGGGTATTCATGAACAATCTGAATGAAGATGGATAATTTACCAAAAACAAAGAAAGACTAGTATGTAAAGGTTATACTCGATTTAGAGGTATAAATTTTGAAGAAAGATTTTCTCTAGTGGCTAGGTCTATTGTTGGGAAATGGAAGCACTTCCATTTTGGACTAGTTTATCCCTCCTAGTAAGTGGTTTGGGGTCATGTCAAACACCTTGAATGGGTCTTTGACTTGGATCTAGCTTTTCCCTTGTTCTACCCTATTTCCCACTTCTCTTCGGCCCTCTGCAAATTTGATTTTTTTGACCTCAGGGCTAACCTAGGTCAAAGTCAACCTCAACCCTGACCTATGGTCCAAATTTCAAGTTTCCAAGGTTTCTGGATGTCGGGCTTTGGAAAGATTTAATTCCCGCTTTTGGGTCAACTATTTCGGTCTCCAAAGTAACGAATCTTTAAATTATATTTAATATAGGTCCAATTCTAGGGGTATACATCTAATTGGAATTTAATTCTCCTATGTAGGCCTCTCTAGAAGATTGTGCCCTAGATTTGTATATTAGCAATCTCTTCTCCTCTCATTTTCTCTAAGACGCTAAGACTTGAAAAGATAAGATTTGGACAGAAAAAACAATTTGAGCACCTAAGACACATAATATATTGAAGTGATCATATACTCTCAAGCATTAATGCATTCAATTCATCAAGGAGATCCATTGATAGACATTGAAGGATTCAAGCTCTATGGATCCCTCTTGTTGAATATTTCTCCATCCACATCCATACAAGTTTCTTCCTATTCCAAGAACCATTCAAGATTGGTGTTGAAGATTTAAAAGAAATTGATTTGAGAAATCCTACATTCTACATTTTACATTAATTTGGAGCATACATACTTGTGGATCCAAGGATTCAAATCCTACACAAGGGTTTCTATACAAGAAAGGTGAATTTGTTCGTTTACTTTGTTTATCTCTGCAATTTCAATTATATTTTAAGGTTAATTCCAAAACCAGGGTTTGGCCAAGGAAAAGCCCTTACCCCCCCCCCCAAAAAAAAAAAAAAAANCCCCCCCCCCCCAAAAAAAAAAAAAAAACCATTTTTCTTGCAGGTACAGGTACAAGATAGAGAATTACAGAGCAGATTTGGATACCCTTTTCGGCCAACTTTTGAAAACTGCGAACAAATTTTCCGTCAGAGTAGTGCAGGTCAAGGTCAACATTTTGGGGTATAATTACACCCTCACATTGGGTCAAGGTTGACCTGACTCAGTAAAGGAAAATATTTCTGGGTTTTCTCTGTCTCTATGTTTCTGTTCCAGATTCGGTTGCAAAATTTCCCAAAACCTTACACAAACACCAAAAAAAAAGCAATTTCCAGATCTGCTATACTTTGAGGTTAGTACTTGTTTTCAATTCATTTCAATTAAGGTTTTATTAATCAATTCAAATCTATTTCACACTCTTCATCCATAATCTAGGAATGTAAGGATTTCTTCTCTCTTCTTACTTCTGATCGATTGATACATTTGTGCATTAACTATTTTCTGATGGTTGATCAAAGTGGATCTTTCCTTTGTGAAATTTGGAGCAAGGAGGAGAATCTTATCTTCCCTCAAACCTTTAAATACACATTAAACACTCATTTATTCCATTACATACATTTAAATCATTTCCACAATTTACCCATCTTCCTCATCCATATATTTTTATACCCTACATTTTGGTGAACCCATGATAGACAACTCTTTCTTTTTGGTGTTAGATTTACATTTCATGTTATATCTTGCATGAATATTAGATTAGCCTTCTTTTATGTTCTTGCATTTACATTTTCTTAGTTTAGTTCATTTGCATTGCATTGGTGTATGAGCTTTACTACCTCTAGTCCTACCTATAATATCTCGGTTAGAAGAAGTCACCAACTTATGGGTTATTTTCATCCTAAGTCTTGCTCTCCTTTCCATAGGATCTTGGATGAAAATTTGATCACTCATGATTTGAATCCTTCTACAGATCATAACTCTTCTCACTCATCTCATGATGAGGAGGATGCTTTAAGAGTTCCTCTTGAACAAGTCCAAAGACTGCCAACTAAACTTGATAAAATGGGAAATTGGCTTATTCAAGAAATCCATAATCAATATTCTATTCAAGATATAGAGACTCTTAAGAAATTCCTTCATGATAGTGATAAATATGTTAATCTCTTATGTGGTATCACTCATCTTGTGCATTTAAATGTTAAACCTTTACCTCAAGAAGCTCAAGATTTAGGATTCACTGCTCATGTTACTAGTGTGGAACCTTCTACCATTCCTTTACCTAGCACTCCTACTTACAATCCTCCTTTGATGACAACATCTCTTCCATATTCCAATCCTCTATATACAAATCTTCTACTTACATCTCTTCTTATGAGTGTTCCACCGGTGTCTTTACCTACCTCACAACCTTCTTACCATATTTTTCCTTTTACCTATTCTGATCCTCTTCCAATAGTGGTTCCAAGTGTTCCACCAATTGTGTCTTCCATTCCCGCCACTTCCTACACTTTTCCTAGTGTTCCTAATGTTTCTATGCCTCCTATTTCTTCTAATTATTTCACAATCATTAGTCTGGATCAAATTGTGTCCTCTTTACAACAATAAATTGCCTCCTTATCTCAATCTAAATTTAGTATTCCTACATGTGACATGGGTATCCCTTTATCCCTAGACATTATTCATGCTCATGTCCCTCAGCAAGCCGATATGCCTCATCTTGAGAATCACAACGGTAAGGGAGATCCTGTCACACATGTTAAAATATTTCAAATCCTTTGCAATGACTATGCTCATGACCATAGGATTTTAGCCAAGATTTTTTCTAGAACTTTTCGTGATAAGGCCTTGCAATGGTATTTTTCCTTGCCTCCTTATTCTATTGATTCTTTTCCAAAACTTGCTAATACCTTTATTCAACAATTAAAAAATAACATCACTCTGCAAATGTCCTTAACTGATTTGATACATTGCAAACAGAATACTAAAGAAAAATTGACTAAATTTATTGGTAGATTTAAGCATTTGTATGCTCAAATTTCTTATCCTATTCCTGATATTGATACTCAGCATATGTTTATTTCAAATTTGCAAAAGGATATTAGAGATAAGATTCTTCTTACTGAATTTACCTCTTTTCAACAACTTTGTGCAGTGCTTCATCATTATCAATTATAAGTGAGTCATTTTGAGAGAAACGCTCAAATGGCTCCTATTCCAGTTGATAAGAGTGATGTTTCTCCTAATCCCAACAAGTTTTAGAAACCTAACAACTATGTCAAGATTAATAAATAAGAAAATTTAGTTGTTGATCAAGTTTTTGTTGCATCCAACAATGCCACTTTTGCATCCACTATTTTTTGTTTAAATCGTATGTTTACTCCTCTTTCTGAATCTTTACATTCTATTCTGAGTAAATTTTTGAGTGCTAATATGATTACTTTGCATCCTATTTGACATCTTCTTCCTACTACAATGGAATCAAAATCCTTTGATCCCAAAGCCTTTTTTCAACACCATCGTCAGAATGGCCATGATACTGAGAAGTGTTATTCTCTAAAACATAAGGTTCAAGACTTAATTGATTCTAATGCTTTATCTGTCGATAATTTTGATGGTAGTGGGAAAAAATTTGTCTCTCCTCCTAATCAAAACCTCCAAATATATATGAACCCTTTGCCTACACATGATACTAATACCATTATTCAGCCATCTTTTGTGGATATTATTTATGATTCAAAGATGGATGAGCTCAATCATATTGTTAACCATGTGGAGCATATTGTTTTGCCTCAACCTGTATCTCCACCCTAGCCTCAATCTCGATCTCCTATTCAAGTTCCCTCATATCAACCTCAACTTCAAGTTCAACCTCAACCTAAACCAAAACCCCAATCTAAACCTTCAAAACAACATAAGGATAAAAGACCTAGGGAATTCTCAATCACCTTTGATTATTCTAAGACCATTAAAGCTCCTGATGGTCCCCTCTACATTTATGCTAGGATTGCTAAGATACCTATGCATGATTTTATTGTTCATCCTACTTCCTTAGTCAATGTCGTCACTGAAGAAAACCTTTTATGAAGAACTTACAACATGATTATTATGATACATCTGATGTATGGACTCAAACTTGTAATGGTTTTCTCTATCCATCATTTGGTTCTATTAACTTGCATGTTGAACTTTCTGGTAAAGTTGTGGACACTGTCTTTGTTGTTTTCCCTATTTCTGATCAATTTCAAGTTAAGCTTGGTTTTCCTTGGTTGACTGTGTCGTTGTTTCTCCTATCCATAAGTGTATTAAGTAAATTCATGATGAAGAATTGAAAATGATTAATCGTAGTTTATATCAACCTTCAAGGCCTAGGGATTGTGCTACCCTTGACTTCTTTTAGCCTTCATTACCTTATTCATGTTATTCTCAGCCTGATAACCTTTTTGCTCATATCTAGCCTATAAACATCACAAGATTCTTGAGTTAAGCATGCCTCAGATGGATCTTAATCATGGTCTATTACCTATGCCTTCCATACCTCCTTTATCCATTACTTATAGTTATGTTAATCAAGCTCCTAGTGTTTCTTTTCAGAATCCTATTAATCCTCCTATAGAACCTATGAAGGAACTAGTTGTTGTTCCTCCTAGTTCTCAACATATTTTAAACAAGAAAAAACATAACAAATCTTCCAATGAACGTCATAAGAAGCATTGGGCTAAAGCTAGGGCTCGTGTCTCTATTATTTGAAGTTCTTTACCTTCTTTTGACCAACTTATGTCTGATGTGTTGGAAGAAGTTAATGTTCATAATGATGTTAAGATGAATGATTATGATGATTCTATTCACATCTTAGATTCTATTTCGATTAATCTTGATGAAGAATATATTCTTGATGATCCTATTGATGCTAATGATGAATATGATACTATTGATCTTGATACTGATTTACCTCATATGCTTTCCACACAAGTAATAATTACACCTAGCATAGACCATCGTGATTCTCAAGAGTATCCTTGTTTGGAACTGGCTATTATTCATACTATGTTGGATATAGTCCCTCTTGTGAGTTGTCAACCTTCTCTAAATGATATAGACCAAGATCGGGAGAGTAGGAGATGCACTTGATTAGCTTGTCCTCCATGGTATCCTTTTATGTGTTTGCATGTTGTATTGTGCTTCTCCCGTAATGTGTTTGCTAAATGTTTGTTAGATTCTTTTATATGACCCTTGTTACTTTTTTCGTGCAAGGTGTTGGAAATACAATATTGGGAAAGAAAGATGCTGAGAGGGGGGGTGAATCAAATCTTCAACTTTTATCTCTTAACAAAAACTGATCCATAATCATACATAAATGTAATTGATCTATCATCTAGTAGCATCCATGACAGTAAATAAATAACACAATACACATAATTTGGTAACCCAGAAACCCAATAAGGTAAAATTGGGGTGGGTATGACACCCACAATATCTTCACTACTGTAGCAATAAAGTGTGCATGTTAGGGCTACAAAGTTTTGATCACAATATGTAATCTACTTGGTTAAAGGTCTACCCGGTTAAGAGCTATAGATCATTACAATCTACCTTTTAAAAGGATTTAAACTTACAACAAAGTAAGCACCTAGCTAAGAGGTTTAGAAAGGTCTATTAGAACCACTCTATTAAGAGATTTCACCTGATACACCTGTTAGAATGTTTCAAGATCTGATCCTTTGATATGCACTTTGATGCTGATAATGGATCTCCTCTTTTCAATACCTTCTCTTATCTAATAATCTGATATATCTTTACTCTGCTGCTCACTGTACTTTCACTTTGCTAGATCTATGCTTCTTGTTTCAAAAAAAACCTTCACACATCTCTCATGTACGCATACACCTTCTCTATCAGTGTACTCTCTCACTACTAAATTAGGTTAAGAAGCAATCTTAATATACTTTATAGATCTGTCAATTAGATCTAGATCAATGATCAGGATCAAATGCTTATGCCGATTGGGAAATCCAATTTTAAGATTGGCTCCATGCCACGTAGTGGTATCAAATAATTAAATGCATAATTATCCCATTAAAAACATTAAATGCTTAGATAATTTGGCCCAAAATAGTTTACCTCAAAATTGGTTTCATTTCTCACATGCATAACAAAATTGTCTTGCTCTGCACAAAAAGACTCTTTCACTCGGCATGGACTGAACTTGGTAACCGTGTGACTCGAAAACTATTATCTACTCAACTATGACTATGCCAAATATCTTGGCCTATACTGGATAGCTCGGCTGCAGTGATGACCGACTAAACTACTTAAATAAATGACTAAGTGTGGGACACTATTAATGATCAACAAAACTTAGAGATAAATAATTTCCCCCTTTGATATTAGTGGCAAAAACACTTATCATTTCTGTTACATCCACACAATTTTCCTAAGTACACAATGTACTCCCCCTCAGATTATACTTCATATTATCTATATAATATACATGCCTTCAGCAAAATAATATTTATACCTAGTGATGTACATCTTTTTCTATTTCCTTTCCTTTTCTTGTTTCCTATCCTATTTCCCCCTTGTTTTTGTCACTGATAGCTGTGGGGGTTAAGTTGTATTTGTCCAAAAATGGTTTATGAAGTTGTAAAATCAATACAAAATATGTATCCCAACTATCCTTAACAAACTTCATAACCTGTAACTTAACTTCTAGCTCGGCAGCTAGACTTACCAAACTATATGTTGTAGAGATGAGAATCTCTCTTGACCAATTCTCTTATAGCTGTGAGTTCCTTCTAAATAACCTCTAGATGAGGTATTAAATTAGCCTAAATTCTTATTAGTTTGGCCCTTATTCGGCCATCTTCAGCCATAATCTTGGCTAATCTCCTCTGTGCATGAGTCAATCTATCAAAATGTATGGTGCTAGAACTAGCATCCATGCTCAATGAACTTGTTGTTGACTTCATATCTAAATGAAACTTCTCAATAAGCTGTTGATTCTCCTTTGTAAAGAATGTATCATCACATAATCTTTTGTATAGTGAAAAGACATTATTTGCAACTTCCTCAAGAATCTCAACAAGAGAAGAAAGGTCAACCTGTTTTGTGGCAATCTCTCAAGATATCTTCTCCAAGACTTTGTTGTCAAATCTTCTCTCGGACCATTGCATCAATTTTTCATTGTCCTCAATATTTTCATCAGTCACTTTCTACACAATATGAACTAACTATTCCAATATTGGTGCTTGCTTATTTTCATCTTCCATCTCAAAAGCTTGAACAAAAATATCCTTTATGTCATGCAAAACTTGCTTCTACTTTTGTTCCCTCTTCATTTCCTCTTGTCTCTTCTTCCTCTTTAATAGGTCTTGAAGGGTCCGAATCTTCTCATATATTAAACTCTTAGGATCCCATGTAGGAATCACAATGACTTCATCCAATATGACATTTAAGCTGGGTGATTTTTTCTTGTTTAACTTCCTCCTTTTAAGCTCAGGTGAGCTGATACTCGCCTTAGGTTCTGTGTTATCTTTTTATTTGTCAGTATCAATTTCAATTTCTTCCTTCATCTGATTCAATATTTCCTAAGGATCAGGTATACTTTCTATTTTGGGTCCAGTGGGAGTAGATGTTGCAGAGTGTGGTAAATCCACCAACACTTGTATAGCCTCTTGTTTTATAGGTTTATTTTCATTTTCTTCCATCTTATCTCCACTCTCTAAAACTATTTGTACAACCTCTAAAATAGGTGGATTAGTATTGATTACCTCATTTTCTCCTTCTATCTCTGCCTCGACCTCAGTTGTACAAATGGGTAATTGTACACCTGTGTCTTTCGGCTCATTCTGATCCTCGACATCCACATTGTTGTCCTCTCCAAGTGTAGTGTCAATGGGACTATCTATTGTTAAATCTATAATTTGCACATCATCTGTTTCCTTTTGGGGTTCTTTCTTAGTTTCTTCTTGATGAGTAGCATTTTGTTCTTCCATTTCCTTCAGCTCTGAGGTGCCTTCACCTTTCTCATCGGCCTTCTTAGTAATTAACCCAAATTTTTCCTTCCATATTCTGGTGCTCTATTGAACTAATCCTTCAAAATAATTCTTCAGAATTGCATAGGCTCTTTGTTTAGGAATAAACTTCCTCTGATATTGTTCTATGAATTTAGCTATTTGTTTCTTGGTTAGATTAGGAATTACCTTAGCTAGTGTTCCTTCCCTTATCTATCTTTCAATCATTAATGCATACTTCCACTTCTGTGATAAAATATCATAAAGGTTTGTAGGAATAATATTTCCTATTTCTATAGGTGTCATCTTGTATGTACACATCATATCTAGCAATGCTTCCTGAATCTTGTGTTTGTTAGCTATGCTTTGCTTCCCATACTTGATAAACTTAAATCATGCTAAACCAACATTACTTCTTAGGTTTTTACATACCTCATCAATATTGGTCAATGGTTTATGTGATGTTGTAGGTATGTTTCTAGGTTCGTCATTATCTTTCTTCTCCTCATATTCTTCATCACTCAGGATTAGTTTTCTCCTTGGTATTTTCTCAATTATGCTCGACAGTGACTTAGTTTGAACTTGTTTTCTCTTTCCTAGACTGCTCTCACCAGAACTCTTCTTTGTATATACCTTTGTTGAATTGGCTTGTGAAGAAATAGTTGATGCTCTTGTCCTAGGCCAGTTAGCAATAGGAGGGGTAGCCTTATATTTGGATTGACTTGGTTTAGTTGCCTTAGCAACTATTGACAACTTCCCTTTACCTTTCACAGCGACCTCCTTTTCAAGTTTAGTCTCCTCTTCTTCACTAGACATATCTTCTCCATGTCCTATTGATAATCCCAAAGGTGCATCCTCAACTTCTTCATCACTCTCAATACCAACCATCTTCTTCATATTTTTGACAATCTTTTTCCTTTTTCTCTCCATAGTGCCAGCCTTCAAATCCATAGAGATTTTGGATTTAGCTTCTTCATAGTTTCCAAAACATTTTGCTGCACTATCAATCTCTTCTTCCAATAGAGTTTTTATTTCTACTGATGTCTAATCAACATTCACTTCATAACATACATCCTCATAATGTTTCTCAACTAGTGATCTAGGAATTCTACTCCTTAATCTCATCTTTTTCTTAAATTTAACAAAATATGTTCCCATCACATTGTCAAAGTTATCACCTAATTGTTGAATAAATTCATTTATTTTCTATGTGATAGGTCTGTATATTTTCCACACAATGTTTCCAAACATAGGAAATGTATTATGTATGTAGAAGAATATGCAAATGAGTAGAGATCCAAACTTACATATTGATTTCTTTACCTTTCTGATTGAAGCAAGGTTCTTAGCTAGTTGCATTAGTTGAAGCTCAACAAGGTCATAGGTATGATCCTTCTTCACAATCTTCCAAGCCTGGTCGACTACAATGCATGGAACACTATCCAGTCAGCTTGACTGATAAAACTTATGAGCTATAACCCTAATAGAAAAATCAAGCTCCAAATCTATAATAGTAGAGATTGTCATCCCTCTTTTGTTCCAAATGGCTCTAGTGAATTCCTCTATGTTTTCCTTACTTTGACATCTCATTGTCCTCTTTCCATTAAGAATTGGATAACCAGTTACATGATGGATGATTTCCTTTGTTATCTTGACTGGTCCATTTTCCAGCCATATGTTCATGTCATGTACACGACTTAGAACAATCTTGATCCATTCCATTCTGAACTCCCTCAGAAAGTCTAGGGCATGAGTTAACCCTCTCTTAGCTAAATGTTTGTATTCATCTTTTAGGGCTCCATATATGCACAATTTATTGTAAGATGCTCTTAGCTCATGATCTCCAATTTCACTTATCTTGCACATATAGCATGACCTAATAACATGAATCATGAGTACCTTAGGTGGAATCGATGATAGGGCTCTAGTTAGATCACCCTAGATGGCACTCTCAGGAACTGCTTAGAAATTAGGAGGTGCACATGTGTCACTCCTTACCAATTGAACATTTAGCAACTCCTCCATACTCTTTTTTGTTGTGGAAGAACTAGCGGCCATGATTCCAAATGAAATAGGGTTCCAAAGATAGTGAACAGAATACCTCGATAGATGTCAAAATTCACTCTTTTATTGAGGATAGTCAAAGGCACATTGTAGAAATATTCAAAATCTCTTTATAGAAATCAAGTTCACCAATTGCTCCAACACTCTGTGAAATTCTCAATCACAAGGTAAAAAGAGTAAATAATGGCTCTTTCCTTTATACACTCCAAAGGTTAAAAGTTAGGTTTGCAATAAATGTTATGTCCATTGAGTGAGTTCCAAACAGTTTTCCTCGGCCAACTCACAATACTCATCTATCTCTCGGTCGTAACCCATACCATCTCGACACATACTGAGGAGCTTAGTCTTAGTGTACAATAATATTATTGCTCGACACCTATAGTGCATATTGACTTTTCTAGGTACATGTTTCAAAATTATGTCTTGATGCATCTCAACATATGTAGATATGGACTTTTGCACTTTATATTTTAGGAACTGATAACAGATATGAGATATAAATACAGTTCCTTACATACCTTCCTTTACTTAATTAGTGATGGTGTGATCACTTGATCCATTGGATTGGGTGACCTTGGCTTCAATAGCTTCACTTCTTCTCAGTTCTATTTTTCTTACCCATGTTTGATTCATTTGTGCTTTAATTTCCTCAACAGTAGGAGCAGGTACTCTTGTCTTTCAATCCTTCCTAGTGTGACTATTTTTTAGACAATTATAGCAAACTAGGCTTCCATTCATCCAACTCTTAGATTTTCCTCTGAAATGTGTCTTTATGCAGTTTCCTGGAACATGCCCATACTCACCACAGTAGTGACAACTATTCCATGTGTTGTAATCCCAATTGTAAGTGTTACCTTTCCTTGGTACTTTTTCTTGTCTTTGATGTCCATTGTTGTTTAGAATTAGATCTGCAATCTCTTTCTCTATGTCCAAATTTTTTACAATTGTAACAATACCCATTGAATCTAGGTGTGGGAGGTGCATTATTTTCCTTTTCCCAACATACATGTGCTTGATGTCCAAAATTCTTACAGTTAAAGCAATAACCATTGAACTTAGATTTAGGATTGGACTTACCATTCTTTCTTTGATAGTTTTTTGCAGTGGGTCCTAGTTTTCCATAGTGGTGGCATACAGGCTTGTTGTTCTTTGACTTTACACTCCTCCTTTCACTAGTCTTAGATAATTCTCCTTTCTCAGAATGTGTCTTTTGTTCAGTGTGACCTAATCCAGAAGTGTCCTTAGATCTCCTTGACGCTTCCATCAGATTTTCAAAATGAGTCAAAGCTTCATTAGGTCTGTTCAATCTTTCATTTAGTTCTTCCTCAGATCTCAATTCATCTTTCAATTGACTGTTCTCAGATCTCAGATTTATCATTTCTATGTCTTTCTTGTTGATCTCCTAATTTGCAAGTAATAGTTGATTCACCATGTCAACGTGATTATTTTTCATCATTTGTACATCATGTGTCCTTTCATCAAGTCTGATAGTCATCATTCTTTTGTCTTCTTTAGCCATAGCTTTGTCATCTTCAACTTTCTTCTTTTGTTCCACTACTTCACATAGTCTTACTGTTTGTGCTTCTTGTTCTCTCTTCAAGTTTCTAACTTCTTCACACAATGTGTTATTCATTTCCAGTAAATCTAAGATTTTTGCATCGCTCTTAGTAGAGTTTCCAATCTGAAATAGATTTTCAGTATCTTCTTCCTGATAATGAGTGTCATTCATTTGTTTGGCCAAATCTTTCCTAGATATCAAGGATTTTCTCAATTCTTGTCTTGTTGTCTCAAGCTGGTGTAATGCTAGCTGAATTTCAATCTTTTGATTCTCAATGACTTTACCCAATTTGTAAATCTTCATCTCCAGATCTGCACTTCTCAAGTTGATTAAAACCTTTTGTAGGAGAACTCATCTCTTATACAAATTTTTGTAAATACAATATTGGGAAAGAAAGATGCTGAGAGGGGGGATGAATAAGATCTTCAACTTTTATCTCTTAAAAAAAACTGATCCACAATCATACATAAATGTAATTGATCTATCATTTAGTAGCATTTATGACAGTAAATAAATAACACAATACATAGAATTTGGTAACCCAGAAACCCAATAAGGTAAAACTGGGGTGGGGATGACACCCACAAAATCTTCACTACTACAGCAATAAAGTGTGCCTATTAGGGCTACAAAATTTTGATCACAATATGTAATCTACCTAGTTAAATGTCTACCCGGTTAAGAGCTACAGATCATTACAATCTACATTGTAAAAGGATTTAAACTTACAACAAAGTAAGCACTTAGCTAAGAGGTTTAGAAAGGTCTGTTAGAACCACTCTGTTAAGAGATTTCACCTGATACACCTATTAGAATGTCTCAAGATCTGATCCTTTGATATGCATTCTGATGCTGATAATAGATCTCCTATTTTCAATACCTTCTCTCATCTAATAATCTGATATATCTTTACTTTTCTGCTCACCGCACTTTCACTCTGGTAGATCTATGCTTCTTGTTTCAAAAAAACCATTCACACATCTCTCATGTACGCATACACCTTCTCTATCTATGTACTCTCTCACTACTAAATTAGGTTAAGAAGCAATCTTAATATACTTTACAGATCTGTCAATTAGATCTAAATCAACAATCAAGATCAAATGCTTATGCCACTTGGGAAATCCAATTTTTTTATTGGCTTCATGCCACATAGTGGGATCAAATAATTAAATGCATAATTATCCTGTTGAAAACATTAAATGCTTAGATAAGTCATCCCAAAACAATTTACCTCAAAATTGGTGTCATTTCTGACATGCATAACAAAAATGTCTTACTCGGCACAAAAAGACTATGTCACTCGGCATGGACTAAACTTGGTAACCGTGTGACTCAGCAACTATTATCTGCTTGGAAATGACTGTGTCAGATAGCTCAGCCGCAGTGATGACTGGATAAAATTGCTAGATAAATGACTAAGTGTGGGACACTAATGATCAACAAAACTTAGAGATCAACACAAGGTGATAAAGGAATCAAACCTATTGTACTACTCCTCTATATGTATCTCTATTCTTCTATATATTGGTTTCATATTATGTTGTATGTATGCTATTGTTTGTAAAAAAAATTCCTTGTGTAGTCCGCTTGGATTTGCAACATGGTAGCACTGATTCTTTTTGGTCTCCATGTTGTGGTCCGAAAAGACTCTTCTTTGTAACTCTTGTGTTTTCTTTCCTCCATTGTGATTGTAGTTCTACTTTCTTTGGGGAATGATGTCAATTGATTTACAATAATATCATATATATATAATCTTATGATCATACTGACCCCATGGTAGGTAGATCCCTTCTATGCTCTTTGTATGTTTATGTATTATTTCCCTTGATTTGTCTTCACTTGGGGCATCTCGTAGTGGAAACGTAATCAGTGGAGTTGTTTATGTTCCAGTTAAATCTGTTTCTCCTATTAAAGTGTTAGCAATGACTTAAACATGGGGGCATACGCTCTACTCACTTTTTTCACACACTCACTTTCAAAATATTTTCAAACTTAAAAAATTTTTCTCCCTTAATGGATTAGAGACTAATCCTTAAAGAAAGGATTTTTACCTTATAGGATCTCTTGATCCCTCCAATTTAAATTTACAATAATTTGATCCCTTAAGGTCAAAAGTGAAGAACTATAACTTATTGAATGTTTGAAGATTTTAAGTTGATGCAAGACATTAAATTAGTTAATATATTATATTGTAATTGATGTCAACTTGATATAATTTGTATGGTCGTGTACATACTGCTAAATACTTCAAAGAAGCAATAAATCAAAGGCTATGCTATTAGTAATGCATAAAATTTAAGTATTCACAAAGTGACTGTATACACCGAGGGAGTGCACACCAACGGACAAATTAAACCAACAAGAGAAAATTTATAGTGTTACCCGATGAGCAAAGCACAAAATTATCAATGAGCAAAGTCACAGTGTTACCCGAGGAGCAAAGTCACAATGCTACCCAATGAGCAAAAGCATAGTGTAACCCAACAGACAGAATTATAGTGTTGCCTGATGGAGAGACAACATAGACGGACGGAGATCCCAAAGACAATTGAAGTCTCACTGATGGAATAGTCAGTTTTTACTGATGACTAACTGAAGTATTGACCGATAGAACAAAGAGTTTAGAAATGAAAAAAGGCCTAGCTGTCAAGAGATAAATATAGACTTAACTGGTAATTATCATTGTTTTAATCGAGAAGATAAAGCCAAAGATAAGTAAAGGATTTAAAGTTGTTTTGTCCAATTGGCAAGAAGATCTCTATGAGATAAAATAAGAGTTTTTCTTTAAATCTCATTGGTGAGAATTGTGGATCACACCAAGATCAAGAAAGCCAAGAAATAATGAAATCATGTCTATATAAGAGACAAGCTAATTCAATGTGAAATAGGGGAGTGAAAAGAGAATAGATTTTGAAGATATTCTGAAGGAGAAGAAATTTTTCATTCAGACTTGATCAATCAAGCTGAGGAAAGAGATAAATTCTACAGACATCGACGAATAGTGATACAGCATCACAGAGAAGAATAGTGTGGAGCAAAGGTATTGAATTGATAACATTGATCAGAAAGGTAATGTACTTACAATAGATCTAAAAATATGTAATTCTAGTTGTATAAGTGAATAGATCAATTTACTATTTCAATTTAACCATTGAAGCATAAAGTCTCTTAACCGAGCAGGACTTAAAAGTCTTTTCTAATTGAGATATATCCCAAGGAGTATCAAAAATTTTGATCATACAAAGTAGCATTTGATATACCTGATACCTATTGATAGACCAAGTGAGTATTTGATCAAGGATGGTAGCATTAGATTCCAGATACTAAGTGACAAAATATTCATTTAAATCATCTAACAAGGTCACACCTAACAGTGTGTTTGTAACCTTTAATATGGTTGGCTCTTCACTGAGCTCACTTTAGAAGAGTGAAAATTTGGGTTACCGATCCAAGTGGTTTTTCCCTTAACAAGGTTTCCACGTTAAAAATCAATGTGTCAATGTGTTTATGAGTCATTGCTTTATTATTTTGTATTTCACATAAGTAAATCTAGATTGATCAATATACACTAGTTATTTACTGTATTTTGGTAAATAGAAAGCCTACTAATCGGTAAAAGTAAGAATAAGATTTGAAAGAGTAACCCGAGAAGTAGTTATGTGTTATTAATATTTCAAGGCAATCATCTTGTAGGAATGAAGATAACTAGAGGCTTATAAATGTGGTAATAATTTTTTGGGTTGATTTAAGGAATAATTTTTCAGGTCACTGATTCACCCACCTCCCCCCTCTCAGTTATTCTAACAATTGGTATCAGAGCTTGTGTGCTTAAAAGGAAGGTTTCAAGACCTAAGATAAAGATCACAAGATAAATATACGAGATGTGCCCAAGTTGAACAAAGATAACTTTTCTTCATGACAATGTAGGATAAGACTCCACTTATCAGGTATAAAAAATGATGTTACTCAATACTTAGATACTAAATATGTGTTTCCCATAGGAGCACTCACAGTTGAAAAAATGAGAGAGAAGCATGAGCACAATGGTAATAGAGCTTAATTTGAAGATGTCAAAACATGCACAACTGCAAAGTAGATGTGGAATAAATTGAAGCTTGTACATGGTGGTGATATAAATGTTCTTAGAGCCAAGGTAGAAAGCCTTAGAGGAAAGTTTGATGATCTCAGAATGAAAGAAGGTGAAAATATCACACAGTAAAACACAAGAATCAAACAGGTAGTGAATGTTATCCAAGGATTTGGAGGTGTACTAGATGAAGAGATAGTGATAAGTAAAATTTTAAGAACCTTACTGCCTACTTATGCTATTAGAGTATCTACCATACAAGAAATGAGAGCAGTAGCAAATAACAATGTTACTCTAGATAGTTTGATTGGAAGATTGATTTCATTTGAGATGAATAACTTTGATAATAGTGCCTTACAAAACATAGAGTCTGCATTCAAATATTTTTTAAGAATAAGTAAATCAAGTCATAAACACACTATGAGAAAAGATAGTGAAAGTGAAAGTGAAGAAGAAGATCTTGATTAAATTGAAGCACTTATGGCTAGTGTGTGCCAAAAATGTGTCACACTTCTATGGATCATTCCATCCAAGGTTGCTAAAGAATGAGGCCTCAAATATCGACTCATAGCTCCCTAGTCATGGATTGCAAAGGTTTGTGATGGAGGCCCTCAGATTGACCTAGTTGTACCCTTGCAAGTACACGATGAAATGCGAGATTCAATGCATGAAAATGACAACTATTCTATATGATAACAATGCAAGAAAGGAAATTAATCTATATGATAATAATGTATGATTATTCTTTGAAAGGAAATACAAATGCAAGATTAATCTATGAAAGGAAATATGAATATAATCTAACATGCAAGTGCAAAATTAATCTAAATGGATTGCCATGGGGCATGAAAGAAGAAGACAAAAAGAGAGAAGTTGCAATATCCAAGCTCAAGTGCTCAAAATCTCCTCCAAAATTGCTCTCCAAACCTACAACATAACAATAGCATAAAATCTTGATTATTAAATGAGGAGAGGTTTCCCTATAAAGAGAAATGGACGGTAGAGATTAAGAGGCAAAATCAAAGGCTATGATTAAGAGGCAAAAATCCTACCACTTAGGAAGATGTGTAGAAAAAGAAACTTTATTTATTTTTATTTAATTTATTTCCTTTTTCATCAAAAGAAGAGCTTTAAGTGGGGATTTTTATTTATTTAATTAAAAGAGGGGTTTTCTTTATAATTAAATAAATTAGAAGAATTTTATTTAATTAAATGGGAGGAATTTATTTTAATTAAAAAAGATGAATTTTATTTTATAAAAAGGAAGATTAAATATTTTAATTAAATAAAAATGATCAAGCCTTAGGAAATATTGAAATAATTGAATTAATTACGATTTGATCAAGGAAATTGATTTGAATTGAAAATGTTGTAAATCATTGATTCAAGAATTTGATAAATTGATAAATGGGGGCCCATAGTCTAGGTGACCATTTTAGGGTCATATATTTTTCCCTCTTTGACTAATGTGTGATCATTCTGGGAACACATGTAGTCAAACAATGCAGTTGAAGTGTGAGATCAATTTGGGATCACAAAACAACTGAGACATCAACACCGTTATAGATAAGTAATTGACATCAGAACAAAGATAAGATGATTGCAAAAAAGACAAGGTCAACACCATTGTAAATAAGTAATTGGCATGTCCGAGATAAGAATCTCAAGCAAGGTTTCCCTAAGCGGAGCAATTTAGGATTGATAAAGTTGAATCAAGGATTGAAGTTTGATAGGTACTGCCCCCTCGTGATCAAAATCAAAATGAGATAGAGGAGAAACAACAAATTGATAAATTTGATCAAATCAAACTAAAGATAAGG
>MU225451.1:1283657-1295490 GCA_018584345.1 Thuja plicata
GAATGGGTAATGACACACCTTGTCCAGTTGAAGGTAAAGGAACTATAATGTTGAATAACCTGATAAAATGTGAAAATGCTTATTGGGTGAAAGGATTGAATTATAATCTATTAAGTGTTTCTCAGCTGAATAATTTAGGTCACCGAGTAGAATTTGAGAATAATAAAGAAAAGATCTTTAATGAATCAAGAAGATTGATCGAAAGTGGTGAACAAACCAAAGGTAACTTATTCTATCTGAATGATATTGACACCACTTGCTTAATGGATAGAAACAAAGACATGTGGTTGTGGCATAAAATATTGTGTCATGTAAATTTTGACAATATGATAAAGATAAACAAAAAGAGAAATGTAAGAGGCTTATCGAGCATGTCAAAGCCAAACAGTATCATGTGCAAAAATTGTCAAAAAGGTAAGATGACAAAGTCTAATTTCAAAAGCAAAACCCATACATATGATGTTATTCTAGAATTAGTCCATACTAATCTATGTGGACCCATAAGGACAAAGAGTTACTATGGTGATAGATATTTCATTCTCTTTGTTGATGATTACTCTAGAATGATGACATTTATGTTTCTAAAAGATAAATCACAAGCATTCAAGATGTTTAAATGGTACAAAGCAATGGTAGAAAAACAAAGTGGTAAGGAATTGAAATGCTTAAGATCAAATAGAGGAGGGGAATTTATTTCAGATGAATTCACTAACTTTTGCAATGAGCGTGGAATCAAAAGACAGGTCTATGCACCGAGAGCACCACAACAAAATGGAATTTATTGAAAGAAGGAACAGATCCATTGTTGATTGTGCAAGGACACTAGTGATAGAGAAATGCATCACCCAAATCTTTTAGAGGGAAGCTATCAGTACTATTGTTTACACATTAAATAGAGTACAATTGAAGAAAGACACCAAGAAGACACCCTATGAGCTATGGTATGGTTACACACCCAATTTAAGTTACTTCAAAATATTTGGTAGTCAATGTTATATCTTAAAAGATGATATAAATGGAAAGCTTGACTCCAAAAGTGATGAAGGTATCTTTCTAGGGTATTCCACCAAGAGATTTAGGCTTATAAATGTCTCAATAAAGCCTCTAACAAAATTGTTGAAAGTGCAAATGTAAAGATAGATGAATTTGTAGAGAAGAATGAAAAGAAAAGCACAAAAGAACTAGAAGACTACAATAGGTTTGTTTATAATGAAGAACCTGAAACTCTACCTGAACAACAATGTATAGCTCCTGAGCAACAGAATATTGCAACTGAGCATCAGGCTACAAATACCAAAAATTAGGATATTACTCAAGATGATGTACCAAGTGATGGAGATTAGAATGAAGGATAAAATGATGATCAAGATGATAAAAAAAGAATTGAACGTATACTTTCCAAGAATGTTAGAAGGAACCATCCACAGAACTAGATCATAGGAGACAAGAAGGCTGGTATGAGAACCAGGAGTAAGTCTCTAAACACAAGATGTCTAATTTGTGATTTTGAGCCAAAATTTAATGCTGCACTTGATAATGAAGAATGGATTAGTGCTATGAATGAAGAAATTGAGAATATTGAGAAAAATAAGACATGGACACTTTTACCAAGACCAGATGACAATAATGTCATTGATACCAAATGGATATTCATAAATAAGGTGAATGAGAATGGAGAAGTCACCAGAAACAAAGCAAGACTAGTATGCAAGGGATATGCACAAGAAGAAGGGATTGACTATGGAGAAACCTTTGCACCCATTTCTAGGCTATAAGGAGTGAGAATATTGCTTGCTTATGCTGTATTGAAATAATTCAAGGTATACCATATGCATGTCAAGTCTGCATTCCTAAATGGAATACTTAAGGAAGAGGTATACATTGAGCAACCAGAAGGGTTTGTTGATCCAGACAAGAGGAACATGGTATGTAGACTACAAAAAGCCTTGTATGGATTGAAACAAGCACCAAGAGCCTGGTATGAAAGACTTCATTCCTATCTCATAAGTATTGGATTTGTAAGAACTAGTGAAAATAGTATTCTTTATTTGAAGGAAGATACGATGCTAACATTTTGATTTCTGAAATATTTGTTGATGACATCATATTTGGAGGCAATGATATGCTATGCAAATCATTTGCAAATGAAATGAGCAAAGAGTTTGAGATTTCTATGTTTGGAGAGATCAAGTTCTTTATTGGTCTATAGATCATGCAACAAGATGAAGGCATTTTCATTACACAATCCAAATACATCAAGGAAGTGTTGAAAATATTCAAGATGGAAGATTCTAGCCAGTTGGAACACTGGTGGCAATTGGATGTAAGCTGAAAAGGAGGAAAAGTGACCTGAAGTAAATCAGACTTTGTATAGATCAATGATTGGCAAACTCATGTATGTTGTACATACTAGACCAGATACTGAACATGTAGTAGGAATAGTTGCAAGATTCTCTGCTAATCCCAGGGAATCACATAAGATATCTGAAGAATACTAAGATATCTGAAGAATACTGAGGACTATGGCTTATGGTATAGAAGAGAAGGAAAATTTGAACTTAAGGTATTTACCGACACTGATTGGGCTGGAAACATTAATGACCAAAAGAGAACAACTGAAGGAGCATTCTTTATGGGTGACATACTTGTCACATGAATCAGCAAGAATCAAGGATGCATCTCTCATTCTATTACAGAAGAAGAGTATGTTGTTGCTACTGCAAACTGCTCAAATATTGCATGGATCGAATAGTTACTGGAAGGTATGAATATGAAAATTCTTGAACCAATAATTATGTATTGTGAGAATACCAGTGCAATTAACATTTCCAAGAATCCAATCATGCATGCTAAAATAAAGCATATTTCTATCAAGTATTATTTGAGAGAAAAAGTTCAAGAAAAGGAGGTAATACTTGAGTATGTGCAATCAAAGGAACAATTAGTTGATATCGTCACCAAGCCACTATCCAAGGATACATTTGAGTACTTGAGAAAGAGACTAGGGGTTAGACCCTTGTCTATTGGTCAGTAATATGACTAGGAGGCTGCATTAGCCTACATATTCTCAGAATATCATTCATGTTGATGCAAGAAAAGAGATAGACTTCAAAGATACATATGTACACAGCAAGGTATTTATCTACACCAAGCACTAGAGTTGGTATATTTTTGATGGATTGGGAAATTCAAGGAATATATTGAATGGATAGAAAGGATTTTTGGGCATTACAGTAAAATATTTGTTTGGAATTTATGTCAAAGGGAGAGATTATATCCATTATCACATTATCCAAAGGGAGAGATGTAACCAAAAAGGGAGAGTACATACTGTTAGGATTGGATAATATTGAGAGGGGGGGTGAATCAGTATTATAGTACTTAATCAAATTCTTCAGCCATTTAAATATCAACAGTAAACTTGCAGTAAAGGAAAGAACATAAGAAAATGACACAATACTCATAACACCATATTTTGTTTTCAAGGAAACCCTGGCCAAGGGAAAACCCAAGTGGGGATGGTACCCATAAGAATGCACTAAAGTATAATGTCCCTATAAGGAGACCTAGTCATGTTAGGAGCTAAATATTACATAGTAGATTTCCTTTTTAGAGGTATAACAACCTTGTTAAAGGTTCACAACACCCTGTTAGGGGCCAACTCAGCTTACATCTCTTACAATATAATTCAGGTTACAAAGTGTTCTCAGTCATGAACAAAAAAAAGCAACACTAGTGCTTAGATGGTTCCTTTATAGTTCTTCAATGATCTATGGCATTCTCTTCTCTGCTATTCGCTCAATAACTCATCTAACTATCCAACTTACATACTTACAACACAACATGACCTTTATCAAAAAGATCTTACATATACATATCACAACTTTACAAAGTCGGCTCTCAATATGAATATTACAAATATTACTTAAGTCATCCTTCAATACAAAATACATTTAATATAGTAAACACTAAATGCATAGTCAGCACTCTTTCATAGTCGATGTGGAGCTAATCAACAACCAAAATATAAATTTGATTATCTGAGTCCAAACCATACTCCCTCAATCTTTGCTACTGTCAAACTGCTCTGTTTCGTTGTTCTGTTGCAGTCTATATGTCTTCAATTCTGTCTAACTCACCATAGACTAAACCAAAACAAAATTGATCTTAGGTGGAGGTCATACATACCCCATACTATCTTCCTCTAAGTTCTCTTTCTCTAAATCATTGATCTCAATCTTCGACATCCAAAATACTTTTGTATCTCTGCTTCTACACTTAGTCAATTTCTGATTCACCAAAACTTATCTTTTCTAGAATCCGTCTGAAACCCAGATGTGTTTCCATAAATGAAAACCAAAAAGTAAATCACTTTTACACAAAATTTATTACTTGTCAACAATCTCTCCCTTTGGTATTGATGGAAACACTTGTAAAAAAAATGAATAAGTGTTCCAACTAATATGTCTCCTCTATAATCTTTCTTTTTCTTTTCTCTTTTCTTTTCTTCTCTATATAATATCTATATTTTTTTCTTCTTATCTTCTCCCCTTTGACAAAAATGACAAAGGTGCATATACAAAAAAATGTTTTAGTTCTTTCTCACCAGTTTCAAAATATCCTGAAAGGAATCTTTCATGATCTTCACTTTTGTATTCCATGTTTTGAACAAAATTTGGCTAATGTGAATCAAGCCATTCAGTGAAAATGATGTGGTCTCAGCTTATTTCAAGTCTGTGGGAAAAGATTTATCTAGTTAATCTGTCACTTTCTCCAAGTCAGAGAGATGAACCTCAAGTATTGATAACTTAGGAGTGATAAAGCTTTTCAGCAAATTGAATCTTGTCAATACTCTCCCTTTCTCATTATCCAGTATACTGAGTTTAGCCAAAATCCTCGTGACTTCTTTTTCTATCTCTATTTTGGATTGTGAATATGTTTCACAACCATCCATCATACTATTCAGAGTTGTCCTCTCTTTGGAAATAATGTCTTCTACATTCTGAATATGCCTTATTGGATTCATGTAATAACTGAACAATTTTCTCCCATGTCCAATGCATCTTCTTGCATTTCTCAAGAAAGTCTTCACAGTGCCTAAATCCCATGTTATAGATTTGCAGACTATTATTAGATTCTTCTCTGAGTAAGTCTTCTCTACCTTTTCCTCTTCTATCTTTAGTAGGTTCTCATAGTGCCCATCAAATTCATCAAGCGTGATTCTTAGATTCTCAATGTCATCTTTATTCTGGAAAACAATAGGTGTTGGAAGAAATTTGTTTACAGTATCAATTTCTCTTGTGATTACTTTTTCCTTCTTGTTTCCTTTCTATTTTTATCTTTCATTTTCTTTGTTTAAAGCAGTAAATGCCAATTTTACTGGTTTGAATTCATCCATGTTGTCAACATTTACATCACTACTTGCCAACAATGAAATGGATGATGTGTTTACCTCTTTATTTTCATCCTATTTATGATATATCTTCTTTTCTTCTTCCTTTTGTTCCCCTTCCATATTCTGTTCTGCCTCATCTACCATAGAAGTATCCATATTCTCTGAAAAAGGGTCCTTCTCATCTTGAGAGGTGTCAAGAGTTACTACTACACTAGAAACATAGAAATATGGTGATGGATCTACTTCACTCTTCTTAGTGGATGTCTCTATTTCCTTAGATCTCTCACCCATTCCCAATTGTATGGGTGATGTGGTCTTAGGAGGTGAGGGCTTGTTAGAATTAGTACTCATCAGTATCTTCTCTAGTGCCTTCTGCATTTCCTCAGTGACTACATCATATTTCCAGGCCATGATTTTCAATAATCTCACCTTGGTCCTTAGTAGAGGTTTTAGTTCCTTGTATATTCTATCCCTTTCTTTAACTGATATTACAGGAATCATGTTATCTATTTCTTGGTTTCTGATTGTATCATCTTCAATTTTTGCAACATGTTTTCTTATCTCCAATCTCCCATAAAGGTCTATGGGTATGCTTACTTCAATTTCTAACAGTGTCTTCTTAAAAGTAAGTAGGTGCTCTATCACAATGTCCTCAATTTTAAGTTTTTCTGCTTCTTCATACATGTTATAATATTTATCAATTGTAACCAATTTGCCTTGCTCTAATGCTCTCTTCTCTAGCATCTTCAAGTCAAATTTCCAAATGTGTTTTTATGTTTTCTTCTCTTCCCCTATTGTGCTCTACTCTTTAGGTGATGTATGCATGCTTGATCTTGTTACTCTAGAAGTGATATTCTCAGCTTGTGTTGTTTGTTGTTTAGGAGGAAGTGGACTATCTACCATGATTACCTCAGGAGTGGGGGGGCTATGGTACTTCCACTTGCAGGTCCAAGTGACCTTTCTATCATCTTCCTTTTGACTTCTTTAAGTTCCTCTTCTTTCAATCCTTCTTTAACTCCACATTCATGTACAATATTTTCTATATTTCTCTTCCTCAGACCTCTAGTCTGTTCCTCTCTCACTTTTGCTGAATTTTGTTCATAAGTTCCCCATCTTTCCTCTGTTGTATCAATCTCTGATGCAAGGACATGTTCTAATTACATGGTAAGTACTTCAGAACTCACTTCATAACCCATGGGGTAACACCATTTCTTCCTAGGTATGACTGCTTCAAAGCACACACAATTAGTTTCAACCATGAAACAGATTGTATCTTTGTATTTCTCAACAATGTCTTTATGTATTATGTACCTTGTCTTCATCTATCTCTGTAGTATCTTGATCATACCAAATAATTCACTATCAACCCAAGTAGCATTCTATCTTTTGTAGCTTTGTGAATTCAATATTTCAGTGGGTACTCAGGACTTCCAACCACTAGGATGTAAACTAGGAAACTTGTGCTCAATATGAATGAACATATGCATCAACAATGAACCAAATCTGAAGGTTTTCAATTTTTCCTTCTTCACAAGCTTCACATTCTCAAGTAATTGTTGTGCTAGAACTTCGCATAGATTATAGTGTACATTTTATTTCACCATTCTCCATGCCATAATGATGACTCTAGCGGATACTGAATTAGGTCTGCTACTATAGTAGAACTTGTACCCAAGTATCATCTCAATCAATCTTACATCTTGCTAAAAGATGTCATTTATTGTCATTGCCCACCTATCCCATTTGGAATAAGTTAGGGTTTCAACTTCTTTCTTCACATGTTTCTCTGCAATAGGAATGACTTTGGTGTTGTCAAATCTAGTGATTTCATGGATTAGGTCACTGCAAATCTTCACAGGTTGATCACCAATCTAGATAAACTGATCATGAACCCTACTTAACAGTATTTTGAACCATTCATCTTCATCAAATTCACATATATCCAAAATTTTCATTATGCTTAGTTGGTTAATATGTTTGTATTCTTCTCTCATGACTCCATTTTTAGTCATATACTCCATCTCAGTTGATATATCATCAATTCCTAGTATGTCATACTTACAATGTATGTAAGCCCTAATATCTTCTATATGCAACACACCATATGGGGTTTGTAAAATGCTCCCTCTGGATCCTCTTCGCATGATTTGAATGGATGTTTCTTAAACTTATACCTAGTTCTATCTGTAACATCGAAAATAATAGGTGCATCCATGGCTAGATGATGTAAAATACCTTTCTTTTGCTGAATTCTGAGTTTATCCTTCAATAGATCACGCACGGCTTATGTAGAATAATTTGAACTTCTATTCTCTCTTATTTACTTAGCTCTCTCTTCGTCAAATGGTAAAGAGATAGGTAATTAATTGGTGTTTTATACAAGTTAAGTTATGAATTTCTCTTTCACTTAAAACTATCCAGTCGGTTGTTAGATCTCGCAAACAAAATATGTGTGGCGGTTGATGTTGCACTCTTAGATGTGTATTTCATGATGTCGACCAAGCTTATACCTAAGCTCGCATGAGCTCAATCCACAAATTTCAAGGTAGGCTATATTCTAATGTATGTATCCAATTCTCCCCCTAAGGTCATGATCGGCCAATTAGGTCCATTTTCTCTTTCTACCATCAGGCGAAGATCTAATAGTCTCTACTGACTCTCCCTGAACTGATGTCTCACTAGTTTCTTTAATCTTCCATATCTTACCACTGTTGCTATCTTCCACCTTTTTGAAAAAACTTTCAAAATCACTCTTCACATCTACAAAACTCTTACAAATATCATTTCCATTCTTCTGTGAATTCATAGGAGGTGGTACTCTTCTTTTTTATGATCCATTATACCTACAAAATTTTTCTATATGTCCTAGATTATTGCATTGGTAACATATAGGAGGTCTTATTTCCTGATTGACTTGCAGCTTACAGTATTTTGCAATGTGGCCAATGTTATTACATTTCTAGCATGTAGGTTTCACTGTAGGTTCTCTTCCATTGTCTTGTCTATATCCTGATTGATTAGGTTTTCTACATTTTTCTTTCTTGTGCCCATATCCATTATAGTTAAAATAATAACCAGAAAAAGTTCTAAAAGGGGCATTACCTCTACAATCTCTCTTCATGTGTCCAAATCTGTTGTAGCCAAAGCATCTACCTCTGAAGGATCTGATCTTCTCTTTAGGCTCTTCAATAGAAGGTTTCTCAGTATCAATCTTCTCATTTGATTTCTCTTTTTGATTCTTTGAACATTTAGCTTCATTGAAGCCAATACCAGTCATATCACCTTTAGGTTTCCGTTTGTCTCTCTATTCATCAATCAAATCACTACTGGTGTGAATTTTTTCAATATGTTTCTTTTCTTCAACAATTTCACCTTTTATAATCTGATTGTATTTCTCCATTTCTAGATACTTGTTCTTGTAGTTGTCAGCCTCATTCTTCATTTGATCTAATGCACTATTCAAATCTTCTTCAACTTTCTTCTTTGCATCCTTCTGTACCTATATTTCTTTAGCCATAGTCTCATTTTCAAGTTTCAAAGTTTTATTCTCTTCTTTTAGTTTCTTCACCTTATCTTTGAGTTTCATTATGAATTTCTCATCTCTTCGCATGTTGAATCTCAATTCTCCATTCTCTACTTTTTCTTTATCAAGGTCTTCAAGTGCAGCATCAAATTTTTCTTGCAAACTGACCAAATCCATCCTAATCTCCCTCAAGCTATTAGACTTTCTCTCCAAGGGCCAAATTCTCTGATACCAATTGTTAGGATTGGATAATACTGAGAGGGGGGGTGAATTAGTATTATAGTACTTAATCAAATTCTTCAACCATTTAAATATCAACCATAAACTTGTAGTAAAGAAAAGAACATAAGAAAATGACATAATACTCATAAAACCATATTTTGTTTGCGAGGAAACCCTAGCCAAGGGAAAACCCCGGTAGGGATGGTACCCACAAGCATGCACTAAAGTATAATGTCCCTTTAAGTAGACCTAGCCCTATTAGGAGCTGACTACTACATAGTACATTTCCTTGTTAGAGGAATAAAAACCCTGTTAAAGGTTCACAACACCCTATTAGGGGTCAACTAAGCTTACAGCTCTTACAATATAATTCAGGTTACAAAGTATTCTCAGTCATGAACAAAAACAAGCAACACTAGTGCTTAGATAGTTCCTTTATAGTTCTTTAGTGATCTCTTCCATTCTCTTCTCTGCTATTCACTCAAAAACTCATCTAATTGTCCAAATTACATACTTACAAAACAACATGACCCTTATCAAAAATATCTTACATATATATCTCACAACTTTACAAAGTCAGCTCTCAATATGACTATTACAAATATTACTTAAGTCTACCTTCAATACAAAATATATTTAATATAGTAAACACTAAATGCATAGTTGAAATTCTTGCATAGTTGACGTGGAGGTTATCAACAACTAAAATACAACTTCAATTGTTTGGAGTCCAAACCATACTCCCTCAATCTTTGCTACTGTCAAACTTCTCTATTTTGTTGTTCTGTTGTAGTGTGTCTGTCTTCAATTCTGTCTAAATCACCATAGACTCAACCAAAACTAGATTAATCTTAGGATGAGGTCATACATACCCCATACTGTCTTCCTCTAAGCTCTCTTGCCCTAAATCATCAATCTCAATCTTTGACATCCAAAATACTTTTGTATCTCTGCTTCTACACTTAGTCGATTTCTGAATCACCAAAACTCATCTTTTCTAGAATCGGTCTGAAACATAGATGTGTTGCCATAAATGACAACCAAAAAGTAAATCACTTTTACAAAAAATTGATTACTTTCCAACACATACAAAGGGAGAGACTATTGACAAGAGAGAAAATAGACATTAAAAGAAAAGAATAGTCAAAGGGAAAGAGTTTGACACAAGAAAAGAACACATCACATCAGAAGAAGAAAGATTCTACATCTATCCAGTGAAGGGATTCAAGACAAAAAGAGAGATATAAGAATCAAATCTAAATTATGTGAGCTTACTGAGGAACAGATATTTGTATCGGTTATAGTATATAAGATTGGTAGTTTGATGAAATTCAACTATTATATTTCATATTGTATTAGTGATAATATAGTGTGATAATGTAGTGTGTTTCCATCAAAGCCAAAGGGAGAGATTGATAAACTATAACTGATTGAATGTTTGAAGATGTTAAGTTGATGCAAGACATTAAATCAGTAAATGTATTGTATTTTTATTGATGTCAACTTGATATAATATGTATGGTCATGTACATACTGCTAAAGACTTCAAAGAACCAATAAATCAAAGGCTATGCTATAAGTAATGCAAAAAAGTTAAGTATTCACAAACTGACTATATACACTAACAGAGTGCAAATCAACGGACAGAGGAAACAATTAAAAAAAAAGTCATAGTGTTATCTGATGATCAAAAGCACAACATTACTGATGAGAAAATTCACAGTGTTACCCGATGAGCAAAGTCACAGTGCTACCCGATGAGAAAAAGCACAGTGTAACCCAACAGATAGAATTACAGTGTTGCCCGATAGATAGACAACATCCACGGATGGAGATCCCGAAGACAACTAAAGTCTTACCAATGGAACAGTCAGTTGTCACTGATGACTAACTAAAGTATTGTATAATACACACTCATGTTTTTCTTTTTATTTTTTGATGTCGTACTCTTTTAGGCATTGGTTTCCATTGATTGGCCAAATTCTTTTAGGCTACTTTCATGTGAGCTGATATTGTTTCATTTGATGATGATACTTTTTTATGATGTCATGATTTTACCTTATGCATAGATAGATGTGATGATGTTTTCATGTTGATTTTAGATTATGATGTACCTACCCCATACTTGCATGTGTATGGTTTTCTTATATGTGAATGTACTTGTTGATGTGCTATTGTGGTAGAGGACGGAGATGTAGTTACTTGCTTTGGCGAGATCCACACGTTTGACCAATCCCTATCATTATTTTCAATATTATATTATGTATGTACATGTGTGTTCTTTTGGTGACAGGATTGCAGGTACAGGGCATCATCTTCTCTAAATTGGTAGTAGTGAGCATGCCCATAAATATTCATCTCAATGGTAAAGAGGGGAGGTAACATACAAATCCAAAACCCTAACCTAAGCCTAATCATCCTAATGTTGGATGATTTTCAGTATGACTACCTTATCTGGATTTGTTTAGGTTGACAGAATTTGAATACCCTTTCTCTTAAGGTTGTGTGCGTTTTGCTTGATTATGCTTTCAGGTGATTTTTGGATTATTGAGTGTTTTCCATGTTTTGTGATTTAATGGATTATAGTCGAATTGATTATTTAATTATATCCTAAGTTTATTTTAAATAAATTAATTAAATTGAAATATTTCAATATTTTGATTTAATTAAATATTTAATTGAAAACTATATTG
>MU225451.1:1305577-1329074 GCA_018584345.1 Thuja plicata
TTAGTTGTAATTATATGTTAAATTGGTAATTAAGACTTTTATTAGTAATTTTAATTGGATATATATTAAATGATTAGATATATTGTAATGTTTTAATTATTAATTTGAATTAACAGGGATATTAATTATTAAATATAGCTAATATTTTAATGTGATCTTTGTATAGATAAAGTTGATTAATTAAAAGTGATTATTGTTATTCTCATCTATTAATGCATAAAGGGAATTTGTTTAATGCATGTGGAGGGTTTTAATTAGATGAAAATGTTATTCACTTATGTTTATTTTTCAGTCTTTCAGGACGTTTTGGTTTCTATGCATCTTATGGATCTCTTGTGCTTGTATATGTTGTTATTTGGGACATTAGACGACCTAAGATGTATACAGAGGCTGGGGGTGTAATTATATTTCTGTTACTTCATGGCATGTGTGTTGTTAGATATTACCCTAAACTGACCATGATGACCCTTTCAATTATGTTATTTGTTAGTGTACCTATGTGACCGTTCATGTTGTATGGGATACTGATTTGGGGTACACTAGGGTTGTGACCTATGCTAGATCTGTTAGGATCTTTGAGCCTAGGGTAGGTTACCTAGATGTGGAGGAGGAGGTGGATTGCAATAATTTTTGTGTCTGTAAGAGACTACTGGATTGCTTATTGTGGAGTTTCTTAATTAGTGATAACTAAAGACATACTGAGAGATTAAAATAGATTAATAAGATGTGTCCTCACCCATGCTTGAGTGCTAGTATAGAGGCTAAGATGGTGTTGAGAAGATGTCAGTTGCCCTGCGAGGTACCTGACATAGTTAGTGGCCTTGTCAGTATGAGAGGACATTAGCTCCGTGTATGGTCACTTAGGTGCCAAAATCCGTTGTCATTATCTGGGCTGAACTTAAGGGTAGACATACATGATGACACCTTCCTTTACACATGCTATATTTCCTACGTTGACAATTGCCTCTGGATTAGTGAGTCTTACCTTTTTGTGATGATTAGTACATCGTATTAGAGAGCTATCAGGATCCCTTACCTAGTGGTTATTCCTCCTTGGTTTTGGATATCTGATCAGGATCTGTTGTTATCTCCTCAGCACTTTGGGGTGGACCTTTGTGGTTCCACACGGACGGGTGGTAGTGATTCTTTATCCATTAAGATTCAATGTCCTTGTACCAGGTGCTTGATGGTTTCTTGCAGATGAGTTCTTTATGTTCCTTCATCATTTCTTATGTAATTTGATTATTGTAAATCATGTATTAAAGTATCACATGTCATACCTAATCTGGAAATTGCAATTAAGTAGTTTAGAGTGATTACCACATACCCTGCGACATGTGCAGTGGATGTGAGTTCATGGTGGTTTCATGGTTATCCATGAGGTTTGTAATTATGGTTATGTAAGTTTTATTTGTTATGTTTAATCAGAGGGAATCTTTTTTATATTGTTAGTTGTGTTTTTCTTTAAGTAATTCAACGTCATGGGACCCTTGAGTCGTGTAATCTATGTGAGTGTAAAACATGTGTATAAATGGTAATCACTTCCACATGAATATATGTTTCTTTATGTTAACTTTAAAAAAAAAATTATTCAGCACACATAGTGACATGTTATAGGTTAATCTCTCTTGGGTTCCCTGGCAGGGTATTACATCTGGTATCAGAGCTCTAGTTTCTACACTAGGAACTCTAGGAATTGTACGCCCATTAGGTTGTGTCTAGCTTAAACATGAAACTAAAACATAGACATACTACACATTTGTTTTGATATATTGCTTTATGGTTTTTTTATTTATTCTTTAGTATATGTTTCAAGCTATGTGGTGAATGTTGTATCCATCTCTATTTGTTTCAGGAATTATGCCTGAGACATGAGCAGCTAGAGGCCATGGTAGGGGTAGGTCTAGTTCCCGTGGGGGAGGTCGACAGGCTAGCTCCTCCACTAGTGTTAGACAGGAGAGGGAGCAGCATCAATAAAGGGGTGAGCAGAGGAGGGAGAATCAAGATGAGTCTGGGGGTTTGGATATTAGGCAAATTCTTTTGGCCATCCTAGATCACCTTCTTGAGAGAGCCAGAGTGGAGCGAGAGGCATCTCATTACTCCCAACAGTAGGAGAGAGAGAGAGAGAGAGAGAGAGAGAGAGAGAGAGAGAGAGAGAGAGATCTAGGAGCCCTCGTGGGATATAGGAGCCCTCGTGGGAGGACTATATCAGTGGATCTAGTAGTGGTTGCTGCCAACCACATGAGAGACCTGACGAGAGGAAAGACTATTCCTTTCATTGGAGAGGATTCTGGTTTAGAGGCAGAGACTTGGTTGATATCTTTGGATAGAGTATTTGTGATGCATCCCTTTAGTAGTAATACTAAAGTGAGATACGTCGTGATGTAGTTGATACATTTTGCAGCTATCTGGTGGAAGATAGAGGAGCAGAATCTAGGACTCTGTATGGGCACTATTACTTGGGAACTCTTTCTTGAGAACTTCAGAGATAGGTTCATGTCGAATCAGTGGAGGCAGCAGAGAGCTGACAATTTTCATAATCTTAGATAGCTGACATTGACAGTGGAGCAGTATGAGCATTATTTTTATGAGCTTAAGCAGTATGCTAGTTATAGCGACGATTCTGCAATGGTGGTTCAACACTTTGTGCGAGGGCTTAGTGCTTGCATGGTAGGGGATGTGAATCTCTTTGAGCCTACGGACCTGAGAGCTGTGGTTATTAAGGCCACCCTATCAGAGGCTAACTTGGCATTAGGCCATGGAGGTCAGACAGGTGCTCCTATAGGTCGTGCATCTAGTTCCGGGGTCAGAGGTAATCAGTCTCGAGGGACTGGGAACTTAAGGAACCCCCTAGTTCCTTTGTGGGTAATCAGAACTCGTAGTAGAAGGTGACTCGTCCTCATGGTCAGAGCGTTGGTACTCACCCTAGGGATTCTCAAGGTGGTCTGTGCACCAGGGACAATCAGTATAGTCAACCTGCACAGAGCACGCAGTAGAGTATCAGTAGAGATGGTTTTCAGTAGTCGAGTGTACCCTCCAATGGGAGAGGCAATTTTAGAGGTACCGGATGTTTCACCTATGGTCAGTTTGGCCACATTGCGGTGAATTGTCCACAGCGTGCTTCTCAGTTTTATGAGCAGAGACCTACAAATTTTGAACCTACAGTTGGAAATGTCGGTAGATCTCATGGAGCATATGTAGCTTTGGATTATCATCCAATAGTGTATCATCCTCCTGTGATTAAGTCTGTAGATAGAGGACCTGTAGCTGGGTTTCAGTTTCTGGTAGTGGGGAATGATCCTCAGAGTTCTAACCAGAGAGAAGGGAAAGGTCTTATGGGATCTACACATTGAGTCACATGTGACTCATTAGGATGTTTTATGTTTATGGGAGTTGTATCCCTATTTGTTTCAGGCTTACAAGAGTAAGCCTAATCCTAGGGGGGGTGGATATAATACCCACTCATGTTTTGCTTTTTAGTTTTTGATGTCGTACTCTTTTAGGCATTGGTTTTCGTTGATTGGCCAAATTCTTTTAGGCTACTTTCATGTGAGTTGATATTATTTCATTTGATGATGATACTTGTTTATGATGTCATGATTTTACCTTATGCATAGATAGATGTGATGATGTTTTCATGTTGATTATCATATGTTGATTTTAGATTATCATGTACTTACCCCATACTTGCATGTGTATGGTTTTCTTATATGTGAATGTACTTGTTGATGTGTTGTTGTGGTAGAGGACGGAGACGTAGTTACTTGCTTCGACGAGATCCACACGTTTGACCAATCCCTATCATTGTTTGCAATATTATATTATGTATGTACATGTGTGTTCTTTTGCTGACAGGATTGCAGGTACAGGGCATCGTCTTCCCTGAATTGGTAGGAGTGAGCGTGCCCATAAATATTCATCTCAATGGTAAAGAAGGGAGGTAACATACAGATCCAAAACCCTAACCTAAGCCTAATCGTCCTAATGTTGGATGAGTTTCAGTATGAATACCTTATCCAAATTTGTCTAGGTTGACAGAATTTGAATACCCTTTCTCTTGAGGTTGTGTGTGTTTTGCTTGATTATATTTTCAGGTCAATTTTAGATTATTGAGTGTTTTCCATGTTCTGTGATTTAATGGATTATAGTCGAATTGATTATTTAATTATATCCTAAGTTTATTTTAAATAAATTAATTAAATTGAAATATTTCAATATTTTGATTTAATTAAATATTTAATTGAAAACTATATTGTATGTGCTTATATGATTAATTAAATAATTAAATATTTGGTTGCATGCATTATTGTGACATAAATATTTAATCTATTTAATTAAATATTTTATTAATTACATGTGCATAATTGTGTTGAAAAAGTATTTTAAATTTAAAATATCTCAACTTGTAATTAGGAGTCAAAGTTGAGTTGTGGCAATAAAGGATATTTTAATTATTTAATTTGGATTTACTTTCAATTTTGAGTGGAGTTAATTTAGGGATTGAATGGGGAGTTGTCATGAGGGTTTGCACAATTAGGGGAAGTTTATTCTCTTTAGGAGAATTCTCCTCTCATTTTTCTCATAATAACAGGTTTTTGAGATTGGAGAGCTCTTGGTGATTTTGGGGTTTTTTTAAGAATTGTGGATTGTTGTGGATCCTTGTTGCTTTGAAGTTTTCAGAATTTTCTATTGCTTGTGTGTGTGTGTGTTCAGATATACATTGTTGCCAAATCTGTGGTTGAATTGGGCTTGAGGGTTTCAGATCTACTTTCATCCTCCAAGCTACATTATTCCGTTTCTTGCATTGGATTCAAGGTAGATTTCCTTTTCCATGTATGGTTTTCAATTTTGTAGATCTGAGGTTTTCTATGTTGATTTAATGCATGTTCCTTAAATTTTGATTTTTAATGGCTTATAGTTTTTTCTTCATTTTCGGGTGTTTCTAGGAACCCTAGATCTGTACTTCTTTTATTTTCTATATTCTTAGTATCGTAGGGTTATGCTGTCAAAATTTTAGGAAGAAATTCCCTGTAGATCGCTTAGAAAATGAAAAATTAAACTCTTGATATAGTTTATACTATAGAAGAAATTAAATTTATGGATGCTTAATGTTTTGGTGATTTCGGAGTTTATGAGAAGCTTGGATCTATCATTTTTGTGATTATGTATTCCTTGTTATAGTACAGACATGCTGTCAAAATTTCGTACTTAGATCTCTTATAAATCTCCTTAAAATCAAAAAATTCAATTATGCCTATAGTCCTAACTATAGGAAAATTAAAATAAATATTTAGCCTCTTGTCTTTGCTTTGAAAATTAAATCAAAAAAAAAAATAACTACTCTCTCGAATAATACAGACTGGTAAAAAAAAAATACTAGAAAAGGAAAAGTAAAAAGAAATATCTCTTACCCTTCAATTTTCTGTTTTCAAAATTTTAAATTTCAAAAAAAAAATCCCTTTTGGGAATGCAAGTCATTCTTTCATTTAAAAAAAAAATCAAAATAAATTAAAAAATTAAAAAATTAAAATTAAAAAGTTATTAAGCGCTTAGCGCTTTGCATAGTTCCTTTTTTTTAAAAAAAATTTAAAGTTTTTAAAAAACTTAAAGTGGGAGCGGTGGGGAGCATGTGCTCCACCCACCCTCCGCACTGGGTACTGGGCCCGCGGCAAACCCGGTCGGCCGGTAGTACCCGCGTCAGGATGGGGAGAGGGGTACGTGGGGTCCACGTCCCCCCCATAAAAATATATTTTTAGTTTCAGTGTTTTTTTTTTCATAAGTTTTTTTTTATTAAATGAAATTTTTATTAAAATGTTAAATATTATTAAATGTTTAATTTGTTAAATATTTAGTTTAGTTTAAATTTAATTTAGTTTATTTAATTTGTTTTTAGTTAGTTGTAATTATATGTTAAATTGGTAATTAAGACTTTTATTAGTAATTTTAATTAGATATATATTAAATGATTAGATATATTGTAATGTTTTAATTATTAATTTGAATTAACAGGGATATTAATTTTAAATTAATATATTAATGATTAAATATAGCTAATATTTTAATGTGATCTTCTTAAAGATAGGGTTGATTAATTAAAAGTGATTAGTGTTATTCTCATCTATTAATGCATAAAGGGAATTTGTTTAATGCATGTGGAGCGTTTTAATTAGATGAAAATGTTATTCACTTATGTTCATTTTTCAGTCTGTCAGGACATTTTGGTTTCTATGTATCTTATGGATCTCTTGTGCATGTATATGTTGTTATTTGGGACATTAGATGACCTAGGATGTATACAGAGGCTGGGGGGTGTAATTATATTTCTGTTACTTCATGGTGTGTGTGTTGTTAGATATTACCAGGTAAACTGACCATGATGACCCTTTCGATTATGTTATTTGCTAGTGTACCTATGTGACCATTCCTGTTGTATGGGATACTGATTTGGGGTACACTAGGGTTGTGACCTATGCTAGATTTTTTAGGATCTTTGAGCCTAGGGTAGGTTATCTAGATGTGTAGTAGGAGGTGGCTTGCAATAAGTTTCGTGTCCGTACAAGAGACTACTGGATTGCTTATTGTAGAGTTTCTTAATAAGTGATGACTAAAGACATACTGAGAGATTAAAATGGATTAATAAGATGTGTCCTCACCCATGCTTGAGTGCTAATATAGAGGCTAAGATGGTGTTGAGAAGATGTCAGTTGCCCTGCGAGGTACCTGACATAGTTAGTGGCCTTGTCAGTATGAGAGGATATTAGCTCCGTGTATGGTCACTTAGGTGTCGAAATTCATTGTGATTATCTGGGCTGAACTTAAGGGTAGACATACATGATGACACCTTCCTTTACATGCTATATTTCCTACATTGTCAGTTGCCTCTGGATTAGTGAGTCTTACCTTTTTGTGATGATTAGTACACCGGATTATAGAGCTATCAAGATCCCTTGCTTAGTGGTTATTCCTCCTTGGTTTTGGATATCCAATTGGGATCTGTTGTTATCTCCTCAGCACGGTGGGGTGGACCTTTGTGGTTCCACATGGATGGGTGGTAGTGATTCTTTATCCATTGAGATTCGACATCCTTGTACTAGGTGCTTGATGATTTCTTGCAGATGAGCTCTTTATGTTCCTTCATCATTTATTATGTAATTTGATTATTGTAAATCCTGTATTAGAGTATCGCATGTGATACCTAATCTAGAAATTGTAATTAAGTAGTTTAGAGTGATTACCACATACCCTGCGACATGTGCAGTGGATGTGAGTTCATGGTGGTTTCATGGTTATCCATGAGATTTGTAATTATGGTTATGTAAGTTGTATTTGTTATGTTTAATCAGATGGAATCTTTTTTAATATTGTTAGTTGTGTTTTTCTTTAAGTAATTCAATGTCATGGGACCCTTGAGTCATGTAATCTATGTGAGTGTAAGACATGTGTATAAATGGTAATCACTTCCGCATGAATATATGTTTCTTTATGTTAACTTTAAAAAAAAAATTATTCAGCACACATAGTGACATGTTCTAGGTTAATCTCTCTTAGGTTCCCTAGCGGGGCGTTACATATTGACTGACTGAATAAAGAGTTAAAAAATGACAAAAGGCTTGGCTGTCAAGAGCTAAATATAGACTTAACTGGTAATTATCATTGTTTTAATCGACAAGATAAATCCAGAGATAAGTAAAGGATTCAAAGTTGTTTTGTCCAGTTGGAAAGAATATCTCTACAAGATAAAATAGGATTTTTTCTTTAAATCTAATTGGCGAGAATTGTGGATCACGCCAAGATCAAGAAAGCCAAGAAATGGTGAAATCATTTCTATATAAGAGACAAGCTAATTCAATGTGAATTAGGGGAGTGACAAGAGAATAGATGCTGAAGAGATTATGAAGGAGAAGAAAGTCTTCATTCAGACCTGATCAATCAAGCTGAGGAAAGAGCTAAATTCTGCAGACACCGGTGAATAGTAATACAACATCACAGAGCATAATAGTGTGGAGCAAAGGTATTGAATTAATAACATTGATCAGAAATGTAATGTGCTTACAATAGATCTTAAAATCTGCAATTCTAGTCGTATATGTGAATAGATCAATTTATTGTTTCAATTTAACCATTGAAGCATCAAGTCTCTTAACCGAGCAGGACTTAAAAGTCTTTTCTAATTGAGATACATCCCAAGGAGTATAAAAAAGTTTGATCATACAAAGTAGCATTGGATATGCCCAATACCTATTGATAGGACAAGTGAGTATTTGATCAAGGATGGTAGCATTATATGCTAGATACTAAGTGACAAACTATTCTTTTAAATCCTCTAACAAGGTCACACCTAACAGTGTGTTTGTAACCTTTAACAGGGTTAGCTCTTCACCAAGCTCACTTCAGAAGAGTGAAAATTTGGGTTACCAGTCCTAGTGGTTTTTCCCTTAACAGGGTTTCCATGTTAAAAATCCATGTGTCAATTTGTTTATGAGTCATTAATTTATTGTTTTGCATTTCACATAAGTAAATCTAGATTGGTTGGTATACACTAGTTATTTACTATATTTCAGAAAATAGAAAGACTGCTAATCGGTAAGAATAAGAATAAGATTTAAAAGAGTAATCTGAGAAGTAGTTATGTGTTATTAATATTTAAATGCCATCATCTTGTAGAAATGAAGATAATTAGAGGCTTATAAATACGGTAATAATTTTTTGGGTTTATTTAAGGATTAATTTTTTAGGCCACTGATTCACCCCCCATCTTAGTTATTCTAACAAGAAGGTGTCCTTAAGACTGGATCTCTCTATGTTTTGGCTATGATCTTTTGGAATAGAATATTCCTAAGGTTAAATCCTTGATTGGTTGACTACTGAGTAGTCACATTCACTAGGCGGTTCAACTCCATCTTTCCAATTTCCCTTTTTCCTTGTGTGATTCACAATGGGACATAGGTTCTCATTGGGCGAGGTAATCACACCCCCTCTCTCTTTCTCTTTGACAAGTGATGTATGTCTTATTGTAATATTGGGGTTGACAAAGACTTGAGTCCCTAGGGGCTTGCAGATTTCTTTGTCCCTTTGATTTCAATAAGATTATCTTTTCTTTATGATCTCCTTTACCAATAGTTTGCATCGAGCCCATACTCTTGCTAAAGTGGGGGCTATATGTATCGTCATAAAATGGAAGAAATTCCATTTTGGACTGGTTTATCCCTCTGATTAATTGGTTTGGGGTCATGTAAAATTCCTTTAATGGTTCTTTGACTCGGATCTGGCTTTTCCCCTGTTCTGCCCTATTTCCCACTTCTCTCCGGCCTGTTTCTAGCATCCTACTCTGCAAATTTGAGGTTCTTGACCTCAGGGTCAAGGTCAACCTTCTAGGTCAAGTTAGACCTCAACTCTAACCTAGGTCAAGGTCAACCTTGACCCTAACCTAGGTTATATTCAACCTTGACCCTAACCCAGGGTCCAAATTTCAAGTTTCCAAGGTTTCTGGATGTCGGGCTTTAGAAAGATTTAATTCTCGCTTCCGGGTCGGCTGTTTCAGTCTCTGAAGTAACGAATCTTGAAATTATATTTAATATAGGTCCACTTGTAGGGGTATAGGTCTAATTTTAATTTAATTCTCCTATGTAGGCCTCTCTAGAAGATTATTCCCTAGATTTGTATATAAGGAATCTCTTCTCCTCTCATTTTCTCTAAGATGCTAAGACTTGAAAAGACAAGATTTGGAGAGAAAAAATAATTTGAGAACCTAAGACACATAATATATTAAAGTGATCATCTAATATTAATAATTCAAGCATTCAATTCATCAAGGAGATCCATTGGTAGCCATTGAAGGATTCAAGCTCCATGGAGCCCTCTTGTTGAAAATTTCTCCATCCATATCCATACAAGCTTCTTCCAATTCCAAGATCCATTCAAGATTGGTGTTGAATATCTAAAATCAGTTGATTTGAGACATCCTACATTATACATTTTACATTCATTTGGAGCATACATACTTGTGGATCCAGGGATTTGAATCCTCCACAAGGGTTTCTATACAAGCAAGGTGAATATGTTCATTTACTTTGTTTATCTCTGCAATTTCAATTATATTTTAAGCTTAATTCCAAAACTAGGATTTGACCAAGGCAAACCCCTCCCCCAAAAAATAAACCATTTTTCTTTTAGGTACAGGTACAAGACAACAAATTATAGAGAAGATTAAAATACCCTTTTTAGCCAACTTTCAGGATCCGCAAACAGATTTTTTGTCGAAGCAGTGCAGGTCAAGGTTGACATTTTGGGGTACAATTGCACCCTCGCATTTGGGTCAAGGTTGACCTAACTCAGAAAAGGAAAATATTTCCTGGTTTTCTCCATCTCTATGTTTTTATTCTAGATCTGGTTGCAGAATTTCCCAAAACCAGATACAAACACCAAAAAACAACAATTTCCAGATCTGCTACACTTTGAGGTTAGTACTTGTCTTCAATTCATTCCAATTAAGGTTTTAATCAATTCAAATCTATTGCACACTCTTCATCCATAATCCGAGAATGTAAGGATTTTGTCTTTCTTCTTATTTTCGTTCGATTGATGCATTTGTGCATTAACCATTTTCTTATCGTTGATCAAAGTGGATCTTTCCTTTGTGAAATTTGGGGCTAGGAGGAGAATCTTATCTTCCCCCAAACCTTTAAATACACATTTGACACCCATTTCTTCCATTACATACATTTATATCACTTCCACAATTTACCCATCTTCCTCATCCATATATTTTTATACCCTACAGTAGGATGGAAGCTATTAGAATGTTTCTTTCTTTTGTTGAATACAAAAAATTTAAGGTTTATCAAATGGATGTCGGGTCTACAGTTTGTAATGGGGTACTTGAGGAAGAAGTCTATATTGAGAAACTAGATGGTTTAAAACCCTCAGAAGATTTGGACATGATCTGTAGACTTAAGAAAGAATTACATTATCTCAAACAACCTCTCAGGTCTTGGTATGCTAGATTGGATAAGTACTTACTGCAACAAAAATTCAAAAAAGGTAAGACAAACATTAATATTTCTATTAAAATTTAAAATAATAAGATACTAGTATGAATAGTATATATTGATGACATCATATTTGGAGGTAATGACAATTCTTGCAAGAATTTTGTTGAATAAATACAAGAGTTTTAAATGTCTATGATTAGTGAGATGTCCTTTTCTTGGTCTTCAATTTATTCACAAGGAAGATGGTTTTTTTATCTCACAAACCAAATATATCAAAGAGCTACTGAAAAAATTTGGAATGAAAAAATGAAGAATGGTAGCAATACCAATGGCTATTGGATGTAGGTTAACAAAATATGACGAATCTTTATAATTTGATCATAAATTGTACAAATCTATGATTGGTGTATTTTTGTACTTAACTGCTTCAAGAGATCGTATTATTCATGTTGTCTAGTTAGCTACTTGATATAAAGAAAGTAAAATACAATCTTATGATATAGCAGCTAAAAAAATATTCAGATACTTGAAAGGGACTCTAGATTTTGGGCTATGGTATAGGAAAGATGGTGATTTCTCATTAAAATATTTTATATATACTGACTGGATAGGATGTGCATATGACATAAGAAGTACTAGTGGTGGATCATTTATTTTAGGAGATAGAATACTCTCTTGGATGAGCTTTAGAAACAATATTCAGTGTCTCTATCCACAAAAAAAGAAAAATATTACAGTGGAATCTTGGTGTACTTAGATAATTTGGATGAACTATATTCTCAAGGATGTGGAAGTATTCTTTGAGGGGATTCCAATAATATGTGATAACACAAGTGTCATTAATATCTCCAATAATATAGTAATTCACTCAAGAACAAAACACATTCCTTTATGCTATCATTTCTGGAGGGAGAAAGTTGTTGAGAAGGAAGTGAAGTTGGAATATGTTCTCATAAAAGAGAAAATTGCATGAATTTTTGCTAAAGATATGGCTAAGGATACTTTTGATTATCTTAGCCAGAAGTTGGGGGTCATTGCCTCTTCCTTTTCAAAATATATGCATATGAGGTATGCATCTTTCTAGGGGGAGAATAATTACCAATCATTTGTATCCTATATTGATGTTATGGTTGCTCTTAGGGGGACTAATTCAAGTGAAAGGTTTTAGGAAATATTATGGAGAAGTGGTTCTCTCATATAGGGGGAAAGATCATGGCTATTTTCACAAAATAAAAAAGAAAGAGGTATTGAACCCTTTATCCTTGATGCCAATGGGGGAGAGGGAAATTCAAAAGGATACTTGGTTTCAATGGTCATTGGTGTTTTTAATTATGATAAAATAAAGTTTTCAAGGGACCCAACCCCCTTTAACAAAAAGAGGTTACAAGATAAGAATTACACACCATCAAAAAAGAAAATAAAAAACATGTCCAAAGACCAACAGGCTACCAATAAGATAGACAAATAAAAAGGTAGCAAAGAAACATAAACAAATAATGGGAAAGAAAAAAAACTAGGAAAGTGGAACAAATCAATCCAGGTTCTAAAGAACCTCATAAACTTCCTCCTCGATCTTGTACATCTCTTGGGAAGCCTTCTTTAGGTCATTTTGTTCCATAGAAATACTCTTAGCCTTCCTCTTAAGGTTGCCTCTAGTCCTTTTTATTTGATCCAATGCCTCTTGGTTCTTATATTGGTCTAGTTCAATCACATGTTTCTCAAACCAAGCCCCTTCTCCATATTTTCCACCATCCTATTCATGAACTCAGAAGTGATCTTAATAGTTTTGCGGCTCTGGTTGAGTACAATCTAAAGAAAAACCTTACCACTATTGACCTCATCCTTAAGACAAGACATATTTGTCTCATAATCACTCTTCATCTTCTCATGGGCAACAACCATCTTCTTCAAACAATCCAAAACTTAATTCTTTTATTCCACCACCCACAGACTCTGACACAAAGCCCCATCATTCCTAAGAGTAATCCAAGAAACATAATTCTGAAGAACATCCAACCTACTTCTAAGAGCTCTCTATTTAACCTTTAGATCTTTTATCTCATGAAAAATATATTTGCAAAAGGAAAAATAATTAATGAAAGTCTCCCTTTTCATACACAGCATATCACTAAAAGCATCCCTAGTAGGTTTAAAATGGTGTGAATTAGGTCTCGTCTCTAGTGAGGACTCAACTTTGTCTCCACTCAAGGCATCCTTATGGAACCGAGTGGCACTAGTAATAGGGAAGGGGGCCACCAAGTTTTCCACCTAAATCTCTTTGTCATGGACATCCTCATGCATCTTCTCTTTATCTTTCCCAAGTCCAGGCATATTGATTTTAACCATAGTACTAACAATAGCAAGGGAGGGTTGAGGAGAAGACTCTTTGGACACAACACTAACAACAATAGGGGAAAGGACATGGCCTCCTTACTACTTTGTTTCTTCTTAGACAGTTTTTCCTTACCCTTAATAGATGAACTCACCATATTGCGAGATTTAGGAGTGGTCTTGATTTTAGTAGAGGGGACATGGTCCTCCTAATCCAATTTTTTATCTTTGACTCTTCCTCTATTGTTGGAATTAGCTTTAGTCTCTGTTCTTCTTCAACTTAGAGGAGGACACTTACTCATCTTCCTCACATTCAATATCCTCATCATCAACATAATCATCCTATGTCTCCCCTATAGTGGTGTATTCTCCCTCAAAAATAGTGATGGGATTAGAGGGGGCAAGAAGGGATTTTTAATTAAAAATAAATGAGCACCAATAGACCCTCATACAAAATAGGGTTTTTGTCAGGTTTCTTCCTATGGTATTTTAAACTAGCCTTAAGAGATGAACAGGGATAAAAAGGAATAGAAACCATCACATTATGGTGAAAGTGATTTAATAACATGAAATGGTTCCCATAAGCATGAGTAATCTGATCATCCAAAGTTATGTAATCTATGATAATTTTAAGGACCTATCTCCATAACTTTTTTAGATTGGATAGGTCATATCTGGTCTTCTTTCCTTTTTTCTTCCTCATATGCTCCTATTCCTCATCCATTTTAGAGAATTTATGAAAAGAACAATCTGATTATTTTTTATCCCTATAAAATTTCATGTTGTTCATCAGCAGACTAGTCACCTCCACCACCACATTCTCATTAATGCATACCTTCCTTCGAAACATAAAAATACTCCCATCCTTCCAACACTGAGAAAATTAATCTAGGATGCTAGGGTCCTAGCCATGAAGGCCTTCCAAATATGGATTAAGTTCACCCTTCTTTAAGATATTATAGACTTTATGCTTAGTCTTGAGTCTATTGCAATCAATGGGCTCAACTCTTTTGTGATTGCATCCAATATCTAACAACATAGAGCTCTGGGGCATAACACAAAATGAGAAATAATAAATGAAAATGAAGATCAATATTACCTGCAATACATGTGCAATTAAATTTCTATAATGATCTGATGAGTTGTCTGCATGGCTAGGAGCTTTGGAAATGACATATCGTCAAAATATCACACTACCAAATTTCATATCAAAATAACTACTCATCATTAAAAATACATCTTACGTCTTTCGCATTACTCAAACGGTCCTTCCATAAGAGAGAACTCACCTCAGAATCCAAGGGGTCTTGCTTATGCCAAAACATACTTTCATTGTTTTTAACCCCCAAATTGGAAAGCCAATCAGAAACTGAGTTGGCCTCATGAAAACCATGAGAAACATAAAAATTTTGGAAGGAAGAAATAATGTATTTGGACTTATTAATCCAGTTCTCTATATTCCATGATGGTTTGTGCAAATATTTAAGGAATTTAATAATATTTTTTGAGTCTCTTTCAAACAAAACTTTATTATGCCTGAGACTTTGAGCCAACAAAAGGCCCTGATAAGCCCCAATAGATTCAGAAAGGTGGTTAGTTTGGCTACCCACAAGGATCACCACCGCAATATAATAATGTCATTCTCATCTCTTATCACTCCCATGCATCCAGCCGGCCTGGGGTTTCCCTTAGTTGCCCCATTCAATGGTCAATGGTGTTGCCATCAATTAAAAATGAGGATATTGTTAGCATTATGATTTGTGTTATCATTGATGTCAACCTTTGGTGTGGCATTAATTCCATATTTCTAAGAATAGATAGAAAATTGTTGATGGTGAATATTTGAAGAGGTTTTTGAGAGTGAGAAGAGGTCATTGAGACTAATAAGAGGTTTTTGAGAATGAAAAGAGTTTATTGATATTGAGAACTTGAAGAGGTTGTTGCTCGATAATCATAAATGAATTAGATTTAAATAAATTATTGAGGCTTTGACATTGATTGATGAAGAAGATTTGAATGGTGATTAAGGAATTTTTTGACTTATCTAGAAGACTAGAATATGATGGAAAGAGTATTTGAAAAATTTCTTGAGATGATGGATGCTTCTAGTTTTATACTTAACAACTAGTGACTTTGAATATTGTACTATCATGTGTGTGTTGGAAGCTACAATTGAAACAATTGTTATATTTTCATTAATGTCAAACCTTAACTAGTACCTAATAGTTGATATCTTGTAAAGTGTCATATATTTTGATTGATGAAGAAGATTTCAAAAGAGGAGATAATAAGAAGACCTGGTGAAATGGTTGAGTTATGTGAAACTACAATGGGTACTTGTTGAGATTGCATGTTGGTAAGATAATATGGTGTTTATCTTTTACACCAAGTGAAGTGTGGATGACTACAAGATTATTCTTGACCGAGTATTAGAGAAGAAGATTAAGGAACTTATGTTTGTGTCGAGTGATGCGAGTGTCGAATGAATGTCAGTACATGACAATAAAACTTTGTGTCAACTGAGCATCAGTATTTACCAAGCATCAGTAAATTACCAAGTTATCTAGTGATGACCAAGTGGAAGAACACAATGATGACTGAGTGTCATTATTTTGACAGTTTGAGGAAGATTTGAGATCCCATCCAACATAGTTGATTTCTTAGGATATGTGAAGTATATTTAAGATAAGGATGGTCATTGTGGAGAATTAAATGAGCATTTAATATATGTTTAACCATTTTTATTTATGGATTCAAGGATTTTTAGGATGTATTCTACAAGGTAAATGGAAATGAAATGTTGGAAGGATTCATTGGATCTGACCAAACCCTAAGATCTATGGTGATGATTAAGTGGAAAAATATCTAGCTACCTGATCAGAGAGGTATAAGATTAACCTAATTCCAGGTTATGTGTGTAGAGGTTAATTTAGTTGATTGGAAAATCTAAGAAGAAGGTGAGAAAGGCTTAGAAGAGTAGTACATGATTTCACAATGGTGATTTCTTGACAGATTTCTAAGCAGGTCTGAGTTATATCTAGATGAAAATGGAGGCTAGTTAGTGAATTAGCATTTGAGTGAAAGTGGAGTTGTATTTTCAAATTGAGTTGTATAATCATATCACATTAATGTTACTTTATAACTATTGTATTAGTGCAAAATCCTTTTAAATAAGGTTGACCTAACAGTCATATTATAAATCCTTTAATCAAGGTGACATTCTAATGGAATGGTCTAATCCCTCTAACAAGGTTTTGTTTTAACAGGGTGATTAAATCTGTTAACAGGGTCACATTTAACAGTGTGTATTGTAACCTTTAATAGGGTTTCCTCCTTATAGAGCTCACTTTAGATGAGTGAAATATTGGTAGCATGTTACTGGTGGTTTTTCCCATATTGGGTTTCCATGTTAAATCCTGGTGTGCTACTTGTGTGAATATTATTTGATGTTTTTTACTATTAAGAATTTTATATTCTCCAAGTTGATTACTTTAGGACAGTGACCTGCAAATTTATGTTACTGATTATATGCTCTATGGACCGAGTGGATTACTGAGTGGATCTGAGGTGGTTAAAGTGTTTATAAGTTCAATTGGTACATCTAGACCTAGGATAACTGATTCACCCNTTCCCCCCCCCCCCCCCCCCATTTATTATGAATCATTCTAACAGTGTGCATGTTCTCAAACTGATTATTTGATAAAGATTTGAAATGTTGTTTGGATGACAATAAGGTTGGTTGTAAAGATGGGTTAAACGGGATGAGAGAGAGGCTTGTGTTGCTTTACAATGGGATTTTAAGGTATCTGATTTAGGGAACTTTCTTAGATAGTTTTTTTGGTGTTTTAATTTAGATATCTTTTGATGGTTTTGTCCACGGGTGTAGATTTGTTGTTACATGCATTATTATATTGCCTATGTTGGCTTTTGGCAGACTTAGACATTTGCAATGAATTGATTCAAGTATTTTTGATTTGGATATAGTTTAAAGGAAGTTATGAGAGACTTAAGATTTTTTTTATGGTTTTTTTTACTTCGGATCATGCTACATCCTTTGGAGGTTGTTTTAGGGTTGACTAATAACCTGCTTCTAATGTATTTTTGGATATTACTTTCTGGTCCAACTTTGGAAGATGTTGCAATACATATAGATGGATTATATTATTTGGATAATAATATTTTTGATGTATTTGGGTCCTCTCTACTTCATGGAGTGGACTGCATTGAGTATTTTATTCGATGTGATTGGCTGATATTAATAATGCCTATTTTCATTTGGTTGACCTTATTGATATTTTTAATGAATAAATAACTTATTTTTTAATAGAAAGGATTAATATTAATAAGAGCGGGTGTCAAAAAGATGTTAGGTTTATATAATTCAAGTTTGAAGACAATTATGTGTGAACAAGGAAAAATTGAGGTGCTTATTGAAGAATCGGACTGCAATGTCATTTCAATGAGTTAGGCAATTCAATTTTATCTTTGTTGAATCAGTGAGTTTCTATTTTATTTATGTCCATTGAGAATTAGTGTAATCCTTTGTAGTGTGCCTAAATTGGTAGGGATAGTGAGTTCCTTGGCTTCTAGCCTAAAACTTTTGTAATCATATATTTGGATATAGTGAGTAAATTTCTCATTGTGATTTTTTCCATCTTGGGGTTTCTACATAAATTTGGTGGTCATCTTTATCTAAAATATTTACTTGATTTTTGTTGATTTTTTATTGAATCGATTCAGATCTGAGATAGAATTGTTAAAATATTAATTGTGTCGATTCACAACCCCCCACCCCCCCAGAACCTAGTAGTTTTTAACACGTCAACAGTTTCATCCCAAGGATAAAAGAATATAACAATAGCCAGATGCATCACCAACATGCCAATACAAGAGGATGATATGTGAATAGTCATAAAGTAACCAAACACATAGTCTATCTTGAATCATAACAAGGAACATGTTAATGCAACCACATAATCTAAATCATGAAAAAGATACCATCACATCATGGTCAAATATGGTCAAACAACATTTGTCTATCAAGCATACAATAAGCACACAAAATTAAATAAGGAAACAAGGAAACATCTTAAACCATATCATGGCATACAAAGTTCCATGTCTACCTAAATGAGGTGCAGAAAAGAAATGAAAGGGTACTACCTTTTACATCACACCTTATCTTGAATATTCCTCAACATAATGTTTCAATATTTTTTATGTATTATATGTGAAATAATGTTAAGTATGCATGATATACCACCATTTACAGTGAAATTGAAGTAAAAAAATTTATGACAACATTTATCTCTATTTATAAATGTGAGTATGATATACATTTTGTCATCATCATATCTTCTTGAATGTTAGATGTGTTATTATGGGCTTTTCAATCAAGTATGTATCACTCTCATCCTACTCCATGTGTTGATGGAAAAGTGAGATCATTGACTACTATTTGATTTTTTTTATGAATCTTCATCCTTTGGTATAATTTTAGTGATGAGGTTTACATTAAATTAGTGAAGTCTTCCACATATACCATCATCCTTGGTGCATTGGTGAATATTTTTATATTTGTTGTTGTACTTTTTATAGCACCTTTTGCAAGTGATTATGGAATTCAACATGTAAATATTTTATTCAAGTAATGAAAACAAAAATGTACATCAATTTTTTCACTAATGTAATGGGAAGAGCTTGGGATATTACAATCAATGTTTATATTGTGACACTTTGTAAGAGGTTTTATTAAGAAGTAACAATATCAGAGACTGATAGTGAATCAATGATCTAATAAACACAATGCATTATTTTTAGGCTTCCAAACCTCCCAATTCCCATATTCTTTATTCCTACTTTTTGGTCAAATACCATTTATGGTTCAACATTTTTCTTTTATTTTGTTTGGATGATTAGTTATATCATTTTGGTTTCTTCTCTAATATTGTGGCCTACCTTTGAATTATTCAAACTTCTTGTTGATTCCCTAGTAGTGGCTTCCATACTTTTCTCTTGAAAGTGATTATTTGGTTATTATATTGGCATGTTTGTTGCGACAAGTGGCTTGTTTGTGGATTTTTAACTAGTGAAGGTTTTGTGCCTCCTAACCTTATTTTTATGTTTCTTTTGTTTCTAATTAGGTAGAATGGTTATTTTTTTATTTTACCATTTTTATGTCAACTTTTTTTGGGTTTTTGTTCCTCTAGGTTGTCTCTAAATTTGTATTATTGTGGTTCGATTGGTTTTATTGAACCTCTCTTAATTTTTTCCTGTGGTTTGAGCCAAATGTTTCCTTTTTTATAAATTCCCTCTCCTTCTTAATAGCTTTAATAAAAATATTATATACTATGCACATACAATACCTTCGTAAGCTATTTTTATTTTTATTTTCTAGTAAAGTCATCCCTTTTTGTATGGAAAATTATGAGCTTTAAGTGAAAAAAAATCACAAAACAAATATCACTTGTAGATGAAAAGATCAAATCATAAAATTTACTTTGTTTAAAAATTAAAGTATATTTTAGAATGCTTAATAAAATAGTCCATTAAAAAATTGAATTACTTAAAAGAAGTCTACTAAAAATAAAATCTCTTGAATATATAATCTCAACACCATTTAAGGATGTAGCTGAGATATTTCATCAAAAAGTCTTTAAAATGTAGGTCTAGTCTCTAAATATTTAGAGTAGAGGATTCATAGTTGAAGACATGTATGATATCATTTGTTGATTTAATGCCCAAAATTTTTAGTAGTGTAGCACTAGTAGTCCTAACTATAAAGTTGTCCATGTCGATTACAAGTACTTGTAACTAAAATAATGTATTATTTAGATCTAAAAAGAAACAAATGATGTGATGTCACATTGACATAGCAATAAAATATAATTTTAAAGCACAATTACTAGTCTACATTTTTGTGGGCCTTTTCGAACACCTCAACAAAAAATTTGTAATATGATATCACATCTAATGGAGCAAACTTGAAACTTAATTATAAATAAAGGCCTTTCCAAATAAACCAATGTAAAAAACTATAAGTGATTTGAAATTACTACATATGATCTTGAGAAACACAAATTTGGCCTAAATATAAAAAGTTTAATTTATCTATACACCCAATGATGAGTCCCTTAATAAAATTGACCCACCCACATTCAATAAAAAATAGTTTAAATGAGTCAGCATTAACAAATTGTGATTGTTAAATTGTGATCTCAAGTGGTTCATGCTTCAAACCCTCCTAAAATGTTATTAGGAATGATTCTATCAGAAATGAGCTTTCTCATTTGTAACTCTAAATCAAAAATATTTATCTTTTGTTTATATATGTGAGGCCTCACCACGAGCCCATCATAGCTTTCCAGAAATTGCTTATGATAGACTTAGTACATGATACAATATATTTTGATGCACTTTGGATTTTATTCTTTATGTCGTGGATTGATCATTTTGGATGTTGGATACATGTTACTTTATGAGGCACATGTGGACTATATTATGTTTATATTATGGATCTTTCATTATGAGACATTTGGTTTGGGAAAATATTATGATTATGTGATGGATTAGTGATGATATGAGAATTATTATAAATTGATATTTAATTGAGTCATCATGCAATGTGAATCTTACTTTATGTTATATGCTTAAATGAAACTATTATTGCTTATGATCTTAGGTGATAAAATTTAGTATGTATATGTTTCCTTAAGGTTTTTAATATTGTTTATTTCTTTATGAAGCATATTTTATCTCCTCGGACTACTGATATTTAGATTCAGTGTGCAGGTATGAGACCATGGTATTAAATTTGGGGAACCAAACATAAATATGTGTGAATTCAGTGAAAGCCAAGGTTGTGTCTAATGAGAGACAAGACCTTGTTGTATCATGATTTAATTTGTAAACGTAAATGTTTGAATGTTTGAATTTAGTTCATAAATATTATTTTCATATTTAATTCTTTGTGCTTTATGCTCAAATGGATATGTCATGTGTCTAGTGATGTGTAACTGTTTGTATGTGTCTTTTGACACTTGTTTATGTACTTAGACCCATGACATGTCCACATGGGGATTGGGTGCCCACCTAACTAGGTTAGTACCATAGTAGATCCTCATGTGCATTCCTTGGTTAGGGAGCTGGAGGTATGGTCATTTCAATTGAATTCCATTAGTATTCTTTAAGTGAACTTTTGGAGGGTTAGAAACGTGCCTAGGGGTGTGTTAGGGACATTTTTAGGTATCCCACTTGTTATACCTATGGGTAAGGGTAATTTTTAACCCTAGGATAACCCTTGGTTGACCAAGAGACCCTTCCAAAAGTTGGATTTTCAAGATGGACGAAAATTAACTTTTGGAAGCATGTTCTTGGATAGACCACCCTTCCATTTAGGTGCAAAGACTTTGCCTACCTTTTTGAGTTTCCCTTTTTGAATCCATTTTTAGAAATTTGTAAGAGGCTTAGGGAATAGAAACCAATTAGAGGCTTTCTTTTTCCCCATGAGTTTCTAGTGGCCTTTTTATTGGTGACTCTCCATGTTGGAGATTTTGAACACCCACTCTCTAACTCAGAGACTTGACTAGAATTGGTGAAGCTTGGAAAAGGAGGACTTAGGCTTTAAGTGAGCTCTTCAACAAATTTATTTCCATAAGCTTGGACTTAGGTTGGTGGATCTCATGCATCTTACTTTTTGTGTTTCTCTTGTGTTGTATGAAAGGAAGAATGTAGCATGTTAGTATGCTTGTGAAATGAAGATATGAATGTCTTCTGTTTTACTTCAATGTTGTTTTGTGAAGAGTGTTTCCTGCAATTTTTTCTTTGTTTGCAATTTTGTATGGGAGTTCTCAAGGTCCACTCACCCTTGGGAGGGAAGAGTAGCCTTGGGGGTGAAGGAGTTTGATAGCCCATGGGTGTAGAGTCTCTCCTCAAGAAGGAGAGGGATAAATCATGAAGTATGGGCTCCATGAAGCCATTCCTTGTTGTTTTTTGGGGGGTCATAAGGGTGTTGTATTTGGCTTATAGCCATGGGGGTCAGAAGGGTGTATGGTGAATATGAGAAATATGCTAAGGAAATTTTTTTGTAAGCCTTTTGGTGGCTTTGTTTTTGCTTTTGGGTTTGGCCTTCTCCCCATAGGGTATTTGGTCCACTTCACTCTATTTTAGGATCATTGCGAGACCCATTGTGAATTCCTTGGTTGGGAGTATTGTGTGAGCTAGTATTTTTTTTGTTGTTGTTTTGTTGGAGTGTTTGTTACCTACCTTTGTTTGGTTCCCCAAGCTCGGGGGTGGCCTCTTAGAGGCCTAGGCTGGGAGGTGAGCTTCCCATGGTATTTTGGATATTCTTTTATAGATTTTGGTTGCATTGGAACTCTTGAAGAAAGGAGAGAAAAGCTTGAGAAGAAAAGAAATTTGCATATTTTACTATTTGATTTATGTAAAAGCCTATGTGGCTAATGTAATGTAATCTAGTTTTTGTGTAAATAAAAACTTGAATAGGAATATTTTTCTTGATTAACATTTGGTATATGTGATATTCAATGTGGCTATATTTTTTAATTCCAAACCCTATAGTGAAAGAAAAGTATTATTGTGCATGAAAAGAAAAGAAGAGTATTGTTAGTTTTTATTTATGAAGTAAAATGAAAGATAGCATTTGTAAACCTTATTTTGAAATTTCAATATACTTGAAGGTGGAGGTGTAGTGAGAAAATGTTCAAAAAGGATGATGTTCCATTATCTAATTTGGAAAGATTATTGGAGACAACCAAGAGACTCTTCCAACTCTTCTAACTCTATGTTTATGTTTTTTTTTACTTTTTGTAGAAAAAATAAAATCTATGTTGGATGTAAGACTTGATGTAGAAATAAATTTGTAAATGCATGTACATGAATTCAAATTTCTTCAAATGGTTGTTTTCCTTCTACTTAAATATTAAATCTGGAAGCTAGTTGTAATACAGTCAACTATGAAAAGTAAGAATCTTGAAACATTTTACATTTAGGGACAAATCTGTTTTCTGCTATATATAAATTTGCATACTTAAATCTTAAAAGAGCATTTTAAAAACATATATATATTTCTATTATATATATTTCTATTATTAGTATATAACTACCAACATTTATGTTCAATTTTTTTTGTACACCACAGATATGAACAACATATATAT
>MU225451.1:1364655-1378326 GCA_018584345.1 Thuja plicata
ACCCTTCCATGGCTAAATTAATTAAAATATGGAATTATTTAATTCCTAATATCTTTGAGATCAACAAACTTTCCCTCCATTTGAAAATGCCTCAAAGCTTTTGACTTAACCAAGCTTTGATCATGATTAATTCACTCTACCCCCTGCCCTTCGGAAAATGCTATAAATACAAGCAAATTCCTTTGTGTTTGGAATCCAAGAATTCAAGAGCAAAAGCATCCTTATTATAGACATATTGAGAGCATATTGAGGAGCATTTGAGATATTTGAGAGAGTTTTTTTTAGCATTTGCATTATCATTTAGTATCATGTTTAGGAGCATTTGCTAATTTCTTTCATGATCTTGGAGAATTTTTAAGCATTCTAGCTATATTTGAGCATTGAATTTCATACATATCTCATTCAAGGATTGTCCTTGAGAGAGATTAAGCCTGAGAGCTCTCTTAACAAAGCTTGGATAGAGAACCATGAGATGATATAGATTTAGCTTCAATTCTTTAGATTAGTTTTGTATTATCTTTCCATAGAATTGTTTGCTCTAATCTTAATTTCATGAAGGTGTATTTTCTTACACACAATAGCTACATGTATATACATTTACATATATATGAATGCATGGACATTCCTTAGAGCTCTATAAAAATCCTATAATGGTTTTCATACCTACAAGATGCAAACAAGAAGAGAAAGAAAAAAATCAACCCTTAATGTTTCATGTCTGGAAGTGGAGAGAAAGAGAGGAGGAAGGAGAAAGAACATCTTCTTTTGTTTCCTCACTTTTTGACCCCTAACCCTAATTTAGAATTAGGGTTAGGGTTGTCAAAAGTAAGAGTTTTTTTTTATATGTTTATTATGTTAGTGTTTTTCTTTTTATGTGAGTGTTTCAAATTATTTGGGGGGGGGAATAAATTAGAAGCTTTGTTATAAAAATACTTATGTTTAAAGAGATTATAAGAGGGCCTTTTATAAGATGTTGTTCAGTTGAAAGAATTTTTTTTTATAGAGTATATTAACTTAATAAAAATAATAATTCTAAGGAATTTAAGTGATATTTATGGAGTGTGGAATACTATAAATTTAAATAAGTTAAACTATATTAGTTAGTGACACTTATTGAAATTACAAGAAGAATATTAGAACAATTTAATTAATTAATTAAATAAAGAAGTGAATCTTTAAGATTGATTTAATAATATTGTTCGATTTACAATTTTAATAGATCGAGACCTTAATAGAAGAAAATAAAAATAATGGACAACCGAACTAACTTAAAATGTTAAATGATTATTACTTTAATATTAAAATGTCAATACGTTATCGAAGCCAAGATAAAATATATTATACACTATGGGTATTTAAATATATGTTGATTTAAATTAAATGGGAAATAGAGTTAAATAAATTTTCTGATTAAATATCAAAAAGTTGTTGGTAAGTTTATCTACAACTTCCAATAGTTTTAGGTTGAATTGGTTAGCAGATTTCTGTAACTATATTTGATTAAACTATTTAATAAAACCTTTTTATTGACATTAGATTTCAACCTCACATTTAGAGGGTTGATGTCAAGTAATTAAAGTTTTTTAATAGCCAAAAGAATGAAACTTCAACCCAGTAATACTATTTTTATGAGACCAATATATTTGGCCAGTATATTGGCCATCATAAAAATAGTGTTATTGTTATAACACTTGTGAAGTCAGAAACTTAGGGATTCTAGGTTATATCTAGCAATAAAAACAATATTATATTTAATTAAGGAGTTATGGTTATGGTTTAGGCTTAACACAACTTCTGATAACGTTATTAACCATAAATGAAATGGTGTAAGAAAACCCCCTCTAGTAAACCTGTCTAACCAAAACTATTTTAGTATCAGGGTTGAGGGATGTTTCCATAAGGACATGATCCCCCTTGACCCTACAAGTGTTATCATTTCATTGCAAACTAGTACCCTCTGGGTAGTTGGAGGTCTAACTCAACACGCTTAGTAAACCCTTAACTGTGATTCCTTTAGAATATATATATATATATATATATATATATATATATATATACATACATATATATATACATATATTTCACCATTTACAAGTTTTTTTTTTTAATAAAATAAAATAAAATTAAAAAGAAAAAAAAATTAAAAACAAATATTTTGGGCGGGGTGGGGTTGTGCCCATACCCCACTCTGCGAGCATAAGCGGAGTGTGGAGGGAGGCGCGGGCCTTCCCCCCACCACCATGGTGGCAACGGTCGCCGCGCAGCAGCGGCAAATGTCATTCTCTGTGGGGTACCCATGGTAGAGGAGCCACCACGGTGGTGGGAGGGGCCTCGGCCTCTCCTCCACACCCTACCATGGCCGCAGCCACTCTCTTCCACGGTGCATAGCGCCCTCCAGAACAACGTGGATTTTTCCCCTATATGCATAGAAACCCACTTTTTATCAAGGTTTTTTTAATAGCACAAAGAAAAAGTATACACATCAACTTAATTTGCATGAACAAAAAAAATAGCAGTATAGAACAAAGAAGAAGAAGAATGTACAGTCCAACATTTAATGTATTTGTAAATGTATATACATAGCTACATGTATATACATTTACATATATATGAATGCATGGACATTCCTTAGAGCTCCATAAAAATCCTATAATGGTTGTCATACCTGTAAGATGCAAACAAGAAGAGAAAGAAAAAATCAACCCTTAGCATTTCATGTCTGGAAGTGGAGAGAAAGAGAGGAGGAAGGAGAAAGAGCCTCTTCTTTTGTTTCCTCACTTTTTGACCCCTAACCCTAATTTAGAATTAGGGTTAGGGTTGTCAAAAGTAAGAGTTTTTTTTATATGTATATTATGTTAGTGTTTTTCTTTTTATGGGAGAGTTTAAAATTAATTTGGGGCGGGGGGAATAAATTAGAAGCTTTGTTATCAAAATACTTATGTTTAAAGAGATTATAAGAGGGTCTTTTATAAGATGTTGCTTAGTTGAAAGAAAAAAATTTTATAGAGTATATTAACTTAATAAAAACAATAAGTCTAAGGAATTTAAGTGATATTAATGGAATGTGGAATACTTTAATTTTAAATAAGTTAAACTAGATTAGTTAGTAACACTTATTGAAATTACAAGAAGAATATTAGAACAATTTAATTGATTAAGTAAATAAAGGAGTGAATCTTTAAGATTGATTTAATAATATTATTCAATTTACAATTTTAATAGATTGAGACCTTAATAAAAGGAAATAAAAGTAATGGACAACCGAACTAACTTAAAATGTTAAATGATTATTAATTTAATATTAAAATGTCAATACGTTATCGAAGCCAAGATAAAATATATTATACACTATGGGGATTTAAATATATGTTGATTTAAATTAAATGGGAAATAGAGTTAAATAAAGTTTCTGATTAAATATCAAAAAGGTCTTGGTAAGTTTATCTACAACTTCCAATAGTTTTAGGTTAAATTGGTTAGGAGATTTCTGTAACTATATTTGATTAAACTATTTAATAAAACCTTTTTATTGACATTAGATTTTAACCTCACATTTAAAGGGTTGATGTCAAGTAATTAAAGTTTTTAAATAGCCAAAAGAATGAAACTTTAACCCGGTAATGCTATTTTTATGAGACCAATATATGTGGCCAGTATATTGGCCATCGTAAAAACAGTGTTATCATTATAACACTTGTGAAGTTAGAAACTTAGGGATTATAGGTTATATCTAGCAATGAAAACAATAGTATATTTAATTAAGGAGTTATGGTTATGGTTTAGGCTTAACACAACTTCTGATAACATTATTAACCCCCACTAGTAAACTTGTCTAACCAAAACTATTTTAGTATCAGGGTTGAGGGATGTTTCCATAAGGACATGATCCCCCTTGACCCTACAAGTGTTATCATTACATTGCAACCTAGTACCCTCTGGGTATTTGCAGGTCTAACTCTACACGCTTAGTAAACCCTTAACTATGATTCCTTTAGACTTTATTTACACCATTCAAAAAAAAATTCTTGCATTTTTGGGCACAAATTTTTGGACATGACACTTGGTATCAGAGCCACATTTCAACATTGGAACCTTGAACCCACTATGTTTCATAAATTTAAAACACATTGTTTCAACATGATCAAACATTTCAAACTTAGGAAAGATGAATACAACAACTTAAAACATTATTTTCACAGCTACAATATTATCGTCAACTTATACCCTTCTCACATTTGTGTAGGATGCCTCCAATAACGCAAAAATATTGCACCTGTGGACAAGGTCATAAACGTGCCTCTATGGCATGAGTTCAGGTAGAGTAGGATGTAGGGGTGCTAGAGAGGAGTACAGACCTCCTCCTGAGAAACCACCCAACCCCAATCAAGATGTACTTAATGCTCTTCATAATTTGGTTGGAATCATATTGGATAGGCTACCGCAGGGTGATTAGCAGGAAGGACCTGGGGGTGCTATGTATGAGTGCAGTAAGATTCCCCCACCTAGGATTGTTGAGGAGTAGGTTAACCATGAGGGTGAGTCGGTACACATGCCACCTCCAGAGGCAGTGATTCCGGCTTATGAGAGAGAACCCTATGACACAAGGGACCAGATCAGGGAACTAATACACCTTAATCCACCACCTTTTTTAGGAGCCATGGGTGGGAGTAGGGCCGAGGAATTTATTTTGATTCTCAAGAGGTGCTTTGGATTGTGCCCTTATGGGAGAAATATGAGGGCACACTTTGATATCCACTTGCTGAGAGGGACAACCTCTACTTGGTGGAGGACAGAGGAGTTAAAGAGTGATCTAGCTATTGACACCCTCACATGGAGCACTTTCTTAGAGAGGTTCAAGGACTATTACCTATCTGAGAACTATAGACAGTGATAGATAGATGATTTCCATGATCTTCAGCAGAGGGGACTCACTGTCACATAGTATGAGAGTAAGTTCTTCAAGCTTCTACCCTATGTATAATACATGCGAGACAAGAAGATCAAGGTTAGCTTCTTTGTAAAGGGGTTGAATGCATCTATATCTAGTTCAGTGCGGATGGAAGTGCCAGGGAACCTTTGAGAGGCCATAGAAAAGGCCTTGATTGTTGAAGAGGTTCAGGGTAGAGGAAAGGATTCATGAGATCGGTCTCAGAACCAAAATTCCATACCACAGAGTTCAGGGTATCAAAAATCAAATTGGAAGGTTAATAATAACAACAAACATTCTTTGGGGTCTTACGAACCCCCTCCACCTCAATAGCAGTCACATCAGGGACAGAGAGAGGGGCTTCTTAGGGGAAATAGGGCTCTAAGCCCAAACAGTGGCAGACACAGGGTCCTAGAAGGGACCAAAGGTCCCAGGTATCATCTACACCCCCAGCTAGGACTCAGTAGTCCTTCAGGGGTGGTTTTAGTGGTTCTAGTAGGATAGGGGGCTCACAGCTCTCTAGAACCTAGGGTACCCAGTTTCAAACTCAAGGATCATGTTACTCTTGTGGTTCCATGGGGCACTTGGCTAGGGACTTCCCTTAGATAGGTGGTCAGCATAGTGTAGCATTAGAGCCCACAGTTGGAGATATGGGTAGATCCCATAGTTTTTGCAGCAATTGACAACCGCCAGGAAGAACATCAAGCTACAGTTATTGAGGCTTTAGGTATGATTGGAGGTAACTGGGTTACTATTTTATTTGATTCTGGTGCTACAGATTCTTTTTTTTCTCCATTAACCATGGAGCATTGCAGGCTAGTGGCAGCTAGACAAGAAGTTAGTTGGGCGGTAGAGTTAGCCTCAGGTTCTAGAGTACACGTCACCTCCTTATTTAAGGAATGTCAGATTAAGATTGGTATCATGACTACCTTAGCAGATCTTCATATCACACCCCTTGGATCCTATGGAGTAGTGCTTGGCATGGATTGGCTTTATGCCCACAAGGCCAAGCTAGATTACTGATAGAAGAGGATAGAATGCTTGGATGATGATGGCATTGCTACAGTAATTTCAGGGGTTCAGAGGTTGGTATCCATCCATATGATCTCCACTATGTAGCTTAAGAGGAGAATGCAAAAGGGGTGTCAATTATTTTCCATCACTATCAGTGATAGGGAAGAGGAAGAGGATAAGGAAACTTACCTTGATGATCATCCTATGTTACATTTGTTCACAGATGTGTTTCCTTCAGAACTACCCAATATGCCCCCCCATAGAGAAGTTGATTTCCATATAGACCTCATTCTAGGATTCTCACTAGTATCTAGAACACCATATAGGATGTCTCCTAATGAGCTTAACGAGCTCAAGATTCAGGTAGAGGGAATCCTTGAGAAGGGGCACATACAACCTAGTCTCTCTCCTTGGGGTGCACTGGTTATCTTTGTCAAAAAGAAGAATGGGTCTCTTAGGTTGTGTATGGATTATCGACAGATGAACAAATTAACCATTAAGAACTGATATTCATTGCCTAGGATTGATGACTTGTTTGATCAGTTACAAGGTGCCCATGTGTTCTCCAAGATAGATCTTAAATTAAGATACCATCAGTTGAGAATTGTAGAGAGTGATATCCACAAGACAACTTTCCAGACTGGATATGGACATTATGAGTTCATAGTTGTACCATTTGGTCTTATGAATGCCCCAGCCGTATTCATGAGCCTCATGAATGGGGTATTCTATACCTTCCTTGATAGATATTTGGTTGTGTTCCTTGATGACGTATTGATATATTCTTGTAATGAGAAGGAACATGAGGAGCACTTGAGGTAGGTATTACAGTGTTTGAGGGATAATCAATTGTATGGAAGCTTGTCAAAATGTTCCTTCTTCAGAACAGAGGTTGAATATTTAGGCCATGTTATATCAGGTGATGGGATCTCAGTGGACCCATCAAAGATTGATGCCATTATGAATTGTCCAGCACCTACTACTGTGACTGAGGTTAGGAGTTTCATGGGACTCGTAGGTTATTATAGATGATTTGTTGAGGGTTTCTCTAGAGTGGCTCATCCCATTACATCCCTTCAATGAAAGGGAAAGAAATTTGAATGGACAAAGAAGTGCAAGAGGGCCTTTCAGAAACTCAAGAAAGCACTTACTAGTGCACCTATTTTAGCAGTGCCAGAGCCTTCAGCAAATTTTGTGGTTTTCACAGATGCCTCCTTAGATGGTTTGGGGGAAGTAATTATGTAGGGTGGGAGAGCTATAGCATATGAGTCTAGAAAACTTAAGACTCACAAGCTCAATTACCCTACCCATGACCTTGAGCTTGTGGAAGTGGTGCATGCATTAGTGAGGTGGCGACACTTCCTCTTAGGACATCAATTTGAGCTTCATTCAGACCATCAGAGTTTGCATTATATATTCACTCAACCAAACCTTGACGCTAGGCAAAGGAGGTGGATGGAGTTCTTATGTGAGTATGACTTTGATGTCCATTATATCAAGGGGAAGGAGAATGTATTCATGGATGCTTTGAGTAGGAGGCAACACGAGTTATCATCCATGATCACTGACACAAATTTGAGAGATCAGATACTACATCATTTGTAGGAGGATGAATTATATGTGGAGGTTTTCCAGTTGGTCAGATATCGGAGAGCCATTGAGGGGAAGTTCTCAGAGTATTCCTTGGAGTCTGATGGACTATTACATCATAGAGGATGCATCTATGTACCTTATTCCAAGTATTTGCATAACACTATTATACTAGACGCTCATAGAGCCCCTTATGCAGTGCATCTTGGTGTCAAGAAGATGGATGATGATTAGAGAGAACTTTATCATTGGTCAAGCATGAGGCAACACATTGTAGATTTAGTGGCTTGATGCCTTGAGTGCCAAAGGATTAAGATAGAGCATGGTCATCCTAGAGGGATCCTTCAGCCTCATGAGGTACCCGAGTGGAAGTGGGATATTATATCTATGGACTTCATTGTTGGTCTCCATATATCATTTTGTCACCATGATGCCATCATGGTGACAGTGGACAAGTTGACCAAGTTGCCAACTTATCACCCATCCGTACCACTTTTACAGCACCAACAGTGGCACAGGTTTTACTACAGGACATTGTCAGATTGCATGGCATTCCTCATATGATCATCTTTGATAGGGATTCTCTCTTCACATCATCATTTTGGAGAGAGTTACAGACAGCTTTGGGCACTAGGCTCAATTTTAGCACATCTTATCACCCAGAGATAGATGGTCAGACAAAGAGAGTTAACTAGGTGCTCAAGGATATGTTTTGTATGTATGTTATGGACCATAAGGTTGAGCGGGAGGAATACCTACATTTAGTAGATTTTTCCTATAATAATGGGCATCATTCATCCTTGGGTATAGCACCCTATTAGGCCTTGTATGGTATACCTTGCAGGACACCTTTGATTTGGGATAGGATTGAGGACAGGGTAAGCATTGGACCGTAGTTAGTCCTTGAGATGGGGCAGCAGGTATCCTTTATTAGGCAGCATCTTAGAGAGGCGCAAGATCGACAGAAGCATGTCGATGCAAAGAGGGAAGATCAGGTCTACATGGTCAAAGACAGAGTTTTCTTGAGAGTGCAGCCACATAAGATTTCAATCCATTTTGGAAAGGGCTCTAATATTGCACCTCGATTTGTGGGACCATTTGAGATTTTGGAGAGAATAGGACCAGTTTCCTACCGTCTAGCATTGCCACCTAGCCTGTCACACATCCATGATGTGTTTCATGTTTCTATTTTGAGAAAATAAATTTATGATAAGTCTCACATGATAGATTAGGATGCCTTATAGGTGGAGTCAGATGGGTAGCTAGCCTTGGATCCTATCCACATTTTGGCACACTGGATGCTGGGCCTTCGAGGCTGAGAACTGGACCATGTTAGAGTTTAGTGGGATATCTATGATGAGGTTATAGCTTCATGGGAGGATACAGCGCAGATGAGAGCACAGTATCAACATATTTTTTATGAACTCCGAGAGGAAGTTCATGCCTAGGGGGAGTATGTGAGGCCTCACCCCGAGCCTATCATAGCTTTCCAAACTTTTCTTATGATAGACTTAGCACATGATACATTATATTTTGATGCACTTTGGATTTTATGCTTTATGTCATGGATTGATCATTTTGGATGTTGGATACATGTTAATTTATGATGCACATAATGGACTATATTATGTTTCTATTATGGATCTTTCATTACAAGACATTTGGTTTCGGAAAATATTATGATTATGTGATGGATTAGTGATGATATGAGAATTATTAGAAATTGACATTTAATTAAGTTATCATGCAATGTGAATCTTACTTTATGCTATATGCTTAAATGAACTATTATTGCTTATGATATTAGGTGATAAAATTTAGCGTGTAGATGTTTCCTTAAGGTTTTAAACATTGTTTATTTATTTATGAAGAATATTTGATCTCCTTGGACTACTAATATTTGGATTCAGTGTGCAGGTATGAGACCGTGTTATTAAATTTGGGAAACCAAACATACGTATATATGAATTCAGTTAAAGACAAGGTTGCGTCTAATGAGAGACAAGACCTCATTGTATCATTATTTAATTTTTAAACATAAATGTTTGATTGTTTGAATTTAGCTCATAAATATTATTTTCATATTTAATTCTTTGTTCTTTAAGCTCAAGTGGATATGTCATGTCTCTAGTGATGTGTAAGTGTTTGTATGTGTCACTTGACACTTGTGTATGTACTTAGGACCATGACATGTCAACTTCAGGATTGGGTGCCTGCTACCTAGGTTAGTACCATAGTAGATCCCCACATGCATTCCTTGGTTAATGAGCTGGAGGTGTGGTCATTTCAATTGAATTTCGTGAGTATGCTTTAAGTGGACTTTTGGAGGGTTAGAAAAGTGCCTAGGGATGTGTTAGGGTCATTTTTAGGTAGCCCGCTTTTTATACCTATGAGTAAGGGTAATTTTTAACCCTAGGATAACCCTTGGTTGACCGAGAGACCCTTCCAAAAGTTAGATTTTCAAGATGGACGAAAATCAACTTTTGGAAGCATTTTCTTGGATAGACCACCCTTCCATTTAGGTGCAAAGACTTTGCCTACCTTTTTGAGTTTCCCTTTTTGGATCCATTTTTAGAAAGATGTAAGAGGCTTAGGGAAGAGAAACCAATTAGAGGCATTCCTTTTCCCTATGAGTTTCTAGTGGTCTTTTTAGTGGTGACTCTCCATGTTGGAGAGTTTGAAATCCCACTCTCTAACTTAGAGAATTGACAAGAATTGGTGAAGCTTGGGAAAGGAGGACTTAGGCTTTAAGTGAGCTCTTCAAAAAATTTCTTTCCATAAGCTTGGGCTTAGGTTGGTGGATATCATGCATCTTACTTTTTGTGCTTCTCTTGTGTTGTATGAAAGGAAGAATGTAGCATGTTAGTATGCTTGTGAAATGAAGATATGAATGTCTTGTGTCTTACTTCAATGTTGTTTTGTGAAGAGTGTTTCTTGCAATGTTTTCTTTGTTTGTCATTGTGTATGGGAGTTCTCAAGGTACACTCACCCTTGGGAGGGAAGAGTAGCCTTAGGGGTGAAGGAGTTTGATAGGCCATGGTTGTAGAGTCTCTCCTCAAGGATGAGAGGGAGAAATCATGGAGTATGGACTCCATGAAGCCATTCCTTGGTGTTTTCTTGGGGGGTCATAAGGGTGTTGTATTTGGCTTGTAGCCATGGCGTTCATAAGGGTGTATGGTGAATATGAGAAATATGCTAAGGAATTTTTTTTGTAAGCCTTGTGATGGCTTTTTTTTTGCTTTTGGGTTTTTCCTTCTCCGCATAGGGTACTTGGTCCACTTCACCCCATTTTAGGGTCATTGTGAGACCCATTGTGAATGCCTTGGTTGGGGGTATTGTGTGAGCTAGTATTTTTGTTTTTTCTATTTTGTTGGAGTGTTTGTTACCCACCTTTGTTTGGTTCCCCAAGCTCGGGGGTGGCCTCTTAGAGGCCTAGATTGGGAGGTGAGCTTCCCATGGTCTTTTGAATATTCTTTTGCAGATTTTGGTTGCATTGGAAGTCTTGAAGAAATGAGATAAAATTTTGAGAAGAAAAGAAATCTGTATATTAAATACTTTTTGGTTTATGTAAAAGCCTATGTGGCTAATTTAGTGTAATCTAGTTTTTGTGTAAAGAAAAGATTGAATAGGAAGATTTTTCTTGATCAACATTTGGTATATGTGATAGTCAATGTGGCTATATTTTTGTATTCCAAACCTTGTAGTGAAAGAAAAGTATTATTGTTCCATGAAAAGAAAAGAAGAGCGTTGTTAGTTTTTGTTTATGAAGTAAAATGAAAGATGGAATTTGTAAACCTTATTTTGAAATTTCAATATACTTGAAGGTGGAGGTGTAGTGAAAAAATGTTCAGAAAGGATGATGTTCTATTATGTTATTTGGAAATATTATTGGAGACAACCAAGAGACTCTTCCAACTCTTCTAACTCTATGTTTATGTTTTTTTTTAACTTTTTGCAGAAAAAATAAAATCTATGTTGGATGTAAGACTTGATGTAGAAATAAATTTGTAAATCCATGTACATGAATTCACAATTTTGTTAGGAATAAGGTGTCTCAACCTTGGATAATTCCTATTCTTATTATTTGTTTTGTAAAATGTATTTCTTGAAAATAATTTAATTAAGTGTGAGTGTACATGTCTAGTTGGCATGTTGATGTTTCACTCCACTTGATGTGTCGCCATCTTGAATTGTGTATAAGGAGATCATGGCTGAAACAGTTATGATGGATTCCTATGACACGTAAGAGCTATTTCTAGAAGATGATTGATGGGTGAAAACATGTAAGACATGTGGCAATTGATAAAGTTGAGTACTGTACACTCTTCTGCAATCATGGGGTTTGGGGCATTACCCAAAAAAAAATTTGGGTTCCTATTTTCTCAGAGAATGGTAAAACCCTAATATGGCTATCTTTGGAAGTTGCCCTAAAAAGGAAAGTGCATGATATAAGAATTTTTTAGGGTTGTAGACTGGGATAGAAAAAGAGTGTATTGTTGGCATGATCTCATGCTACTAGATTTGTCTTTGAGTGTTGATTGTCTCCTGAAAGAACTTGCATTGCAAGTGTGTTGTAACCGTTGTGTTGAAGATAATACATTGTGCAAGTTTTGGAGTGCTGGGGTTTTTTACCGGAAGGTTTTCCCCAGGGTAAATCATTGTGTCATTCTCTATTTTTTGTATGCATGGTATATGGCTGCAATATCATTGTTAAAGTAGTTAACAAATCTAAAATTGTAAGGATTTAAAATAATTTTCACAATACTTTCCTTTAGAGATTAGTGTAGGAAGCTATTTTTGCACCTGAGTTTCCTTACAAGTGGTATCAGAGCTTGATCAAATTTTGATCCTAGTTGTTGGGTAGGGTTTCTTGAGCTAATCTCAAGTTGAGTGGGAATTTTTTTGTGCAGAGCATTCTAATTCTTATTTGCAGATTGAGATGGCAAGTTCCTCATATAGTAGAATGGAGGTGGAGAAATTTAATGGCACTAATTTTGATTTGCGAAAACTCAAGCTGGAAGACATGCTTGAAGACCGTGATCTATGGGAGGCTACTTCACTTGATGTGAGACCTACAGCGATATCTCAAGTGGATTGGGAGATCAAGGATCGGAAGGCTAAGGGTCTCATCAGACTTTGTCTAGCAGAAATTGTTCTTCTGAATGTTCTTGATGAGACTACTACAAATTCTTTGTGGAAATGGCTTGGGTCTGTGTATTAGGCCAAATCTCTGATGAATAAGTTTTTCCTAAGAAAGAATTTGTATTCTTTAAGAATGGAGGAAGGTGGATCCATAACTGATCATCTCAATGCATTCAATTTATTGATTGCACAGTTGGCATCATTTTGGTGCCAAGATCAAGGAGGAGGATCAATGTATGACCCTACTTTGTTCCTTGCCAGATTCATGGGACCATCTTGTGATGGCTCTCAAAATTAATATAATAAAATTCTGTATGGATGATGTGGTGTCTTCACTGATATCTGAGGAGATGCGAAGAAAGACTTTGGATTCATCTACGGAAGCCCTTGATGTTCGCAGGAGAACCAATGACAAAGGACAGCAGAATGACAATAAGTCAAAAAAGGGTAGATCCAAATCCCGTGGGAGTTCTAAGACTCCTGGAAAGTCCAAGGTGAAATGTTGGAACTGTGATAAATCTGGGCACTTCTAGAGGGACTGCAAAGAACCGAAGAAGAAGAAGAAAGGGTCATATTCAACTTTTGAAAAATCTCAAGAAGATGAAGATGCTTTTATTGTAGCTTTGGCAGCCCATGCATCTAATGATGTGTGGTTGGTAGACTCGGGTGCTTCTTTTCACATGACCTCTCATCGAAACTGGTTCTCAAAATATGAAGAGTTTGATGGTGGAAATGTGTACTTGGGTGATGATTCTCACCTAAACATAGTTGGACGTGGAAGGGTCACTATCAAATTTCCCGATGGATGAGTCAAGGGAATCAATAGATTTATGCACATTTTGGGTTTGGCACGAAACCTATTATCTGTAATTATGTTGAATGATGTAGGTGTGCAAGTTGTATTTTTGAAAGATGGATGCAAGATGATGAGAGGTTCTATGGTGCTCGCTAAAGGTACTAGGAGAGGTACTTTGTTTCAGCTTGATGCATGCATTGCT
>MU225451.1:1410179-1424191 GCA_018584345.1 Thuja plicata
ACACAATCAGGGAGCTGTACCTATCAATTCAGAGGGCAGTGATAGATGACATACACTGACCCATTTGTTGGTGACATCCTTTTGTTCTCTCACCTTGGGTGCTAAAAGAGTCAGAGATTACAAATCTTAAGAGAGGATAAACTGTTAACCAACACTGCGCCTGGCCTCAATTGTATTCTATTGATAGTGTAAACTATTGTATTGACTACATCTCTCCAGTAAGTATGGGCAACCTTTCCTTCAAAACCAAATAGGTAAAAACCCCGGTGGGAATTAGCACCCACAAATAACTGCACTAGTTTATAATGATCCCTATTAGAAGATCTTACAACCCTATTAGGAGTTGTTCTTTACAATGCAAGAAGTACAGAGACCTAGTTAAAGGTCGGACCCTGTTAGGAGTCTTTTATAGATAACCCTATTAAGGGTGAGGACTCACTATCCAATAGCTCACTGCTAAGATGGTGAAGGCTACAACCTTTAGTACAATAGATATACACTATATCTGGTAAATGAACTGTTTGAGTAGACCTGCTGTCTTGATCAGTTCCAATGAATTACAATCAACTTATGTTTCTTCACATAGATCTTCAACTTATTCTTTCTAACTTTCTGCTCTTCTCTGTCTTTTCTTTTTCACTTCATTTTCTACACTTAACAAACATATCTGAACTGCTATGTGTATCTTCACCAAAGATAAGGTCATGATGGTATCTGGAAACACTTCATCAACTTCCTTGTCGACTCAACCAAGCACGCAATCAAGATTAAGACCGCGCAACATAAACTGAATGGATGTGACGCTTCACAAAGTTGGCTTCACCAAATTAACTCTAACATCAAGATTTTGTTGAAACACGTTTAGCGCCTTTGGATAATTATTTTTAACTCATAACTAAACATGAATACAAACACGCATATACTGAAGATAGGCGCAACTCAAGAGACACTGTATTTATGTCAGCTCTTAACAGATAAACTCTAGAAACTGTAACTGTCATAACTGATTAATCATAACTTAACTATAACTACATATCTAACTCGGCATGAATGTACATAGCAACTAGAACATGTATACACCATGGAAATAAACATGCATAGCTCCAAAACATTTGTACTGATAATTGCATATATGATACCTGATGTATATTATATGTTGTCATCAATGACAAACATACAATCAATTATTTGCATAGAGGCAAATCTCCAAGAGTGTGTGTGTGTGTGTGTGTGTATATATATATATATATATATATATATATATATATATATATATATATATATGTTTACATTGTATGCATGTCATACACATGTAGATGTGTATGTACATACATGTACTTGTATATATATTTCATACATATATATGTCATATACATATTATATACATATGTCATGTACATGTATGTATGTATACATATGTATGTATGTCATGTATACCATATATGTATGTCATGTACCATGGTCATGTATGTATGTATGTATATATATTGTATGTCATGTATGTATTTATGTACGTCATGTATGTATGTATGTACGTCATGTGTGTATGTCATGTATATATATGTATATACATCATGTATGTATGTATGTCATGTCATGTATGTATGTATGTATGTATGTATTTCATTTATGTATGTATGTACATCATGTATGTATGTATGTGTATGTATGTATGTATATATATATCATGTACATGTATGTATGTCATGTATGTATGTCATGTGTGTATGTCATATACATGTATGTCATGTCATGTATGTATGTCATGTATGTATGTCACATATACATACATGTACATGTACAAACATGTGTGTATATGCATACATGTAATTGATTTAAATGTAATTTAAATGTAATTGATTTTACTTTGAAATAATGTAGCAAAATGTGTACTTTCATTTTATTCATCAATTAAATTAGGAAAATATATATATGTAGACTTCATTTGACACTAAATAAAATCTTTTAGGTACATACATATACATACATCTATCAAATATGTTATTACACATCACATGAGGCAGATGCACTGATTCCCCTTGAGGAACTATTTGCACACACTAATAGAGAAATTGAAAGGTTGCAAGATTCTATAAATAATTCAACTAGCTCTACTGTCTATAAGAACACATGTCAATCCATACTTAATAGCTTGATTACTATAAGGGATGAAATTCATGGTACCACTCCCTATTCCCCAGCTGTTATAGAGGCCATACTTGAGAGGAAGAGACAAGACGTTGGTTGTGGTCTTTCTCTCAAGGAGGTATAGGCTTTAGTGCCTAAAGCGACCCTAAAAAGGGAATTTTTCCCATCTTATGCACTCATACGATATGTGAAGGGATATCAGGTTACGAGGTGTCAGGATCCTACCATATCAGCATTGATATACCTACAATTTTTAGCTGCTCATGTTCATTATCCAAATAATGACCAGATTCCATTGTACTTTGCACAACAGATTAATGTTGAGGTTCATTTAGGGATGGTAGTTAATTACACTAATTTTTCAGCACATCTAGGACAGGGGCATGGCAGACTTGTTGATAGAGATTCTTTTCGTCGAGTAGATCGCGAGAGGCCAATACACAGGGCCATTGTTGGTCAGAGGGCACCTGCCATAGCTTCTTCATTTGATCCTATTACAAATGATGTCATTCATAGCACCCATCTACGAGGTGTGATTGATAGTGTGGGAGACATTGTAGCAATTGTTGCATCCATATCAAGCGATCAGGTTGGTCAGTACTTGATGTCTCAATGACACTCCAGATCGTCAGGTGGAGCATCTGCTAGCGGGGCTGCACATGATATGTATACTACATCAGGGATCCCTTCATAGTCCACCCTAGAGGGACTTACAAGAGAGACAAAAGGGGGTCACATTGTCTAGTTTGGTTGAGGATATGTTGGATGCTTATGCATTTATAGCAACAAAGCATGATATCCCCATACCAAGTGTTAGATCTCATGTGGGTACTGTCAGATACGCCCATCCACATCATTCTCACATAGACCATGGCCATAGTGGCAGTGCTCGTGAGGATCCACCTACTGACCACTCTATTTATGCAAAGGGAGAGGCACAGTGCATAGACCCTTCAGTCAGTGCAAGGCACTAGTTCTCTGATGTTGGCCTTGAGGATGTTGACTTCAGCATGGCCACTGCAGGTTACCTAGATTTGCTAACTGTTACCCCTAATTTTTGTTCATATCCCACATTTTATCATTTCCTAAAATTAGGTCCTTGCCATCCTTGAAGTAAATATGTCATCATATTCTTCAGTCTAGTTTGCATTTTCTCCTTGTCGGTTGCACTTGAATCTTGAACTTACTTAGTTCAATGTTCATAGTTCAACGTCGCCTTGCGATGTGTTTTTTTTTCTTCTTTATGTAGAAGCGAGCGGTGCGGTTTGCAAAGTCCAATCCCCCATTAAACTCCAAATCTTGAACTTGTCTAGTTCAAGGTTCAAGGTTCAATTGTGGTCTTCATCTTGCATAAAGTGTAGTTTGGTTTAGTCATTTTTCGCCGCTCATGTGGTTTTTTTATAAACACACTGAAAGGAAGTAATGTCTTGTTACACATTGAACTTGATTTTTGAACTGGCCTAGATCAATGTTCACAGTTCAACGAAAGCCTACGTATTGAAGGAAGAAAAGACAGCGGTGACGTGACCGAAGTGACAGCTGGCAGGAGAAAAATATATCTGAGCATGTCGTGGATATATTCATCATTAGATGTGACACTTATATGTCATTTCAATCATTTAATAATTGCAACATTTAATGATTACATCAGGTAAAACCTCTTATCGCCATTAATTGAGATTTATTCATCTGCATCACCATTAAATGCAAATCTTGCACATTTTATGAGGAAATCAGTTATATATTAAGAGGTTGTGCTCTTAGTCTTATTGTGAAGTTTTTCTGGTAAAGTCGAATTGGTAGAGCAGCAGAGGTATCCTCTCATCCTAAGAAGCTTAGAGTTTTGTAGAATTTTCAAGTTAGTGTGTCTCTCTTCCAGAGTCTCTGTTCAAAATTGAAGCCATTAGAAAAGTTTGATATTGAAAGGCTTTGTTTTCCTTCTACAATCTCAATATTTTTATGTGTATCTTTCTTAAGAATTATGAAGCCCCCACTCCCAAATTTTGGATGAACCTCTCCCTTGGTTAGTTCATTACCTGAGTGTGATGACACAATGATAAAAACGGGTGCCTTAGACGAGATTCACAGTAAAATCAAGAGCCATGTTCCTGGTTCCATAATAGAAAAGGTGGTGTTGAGTGGTCTAGTTGATGCAGCTACATTCCCCTTAGTGGCCCCTTGTCCAGAGCTATTAGTAGAGTGTGCTAAAAGATATAATAGGGAAGAGAGATGTATTAAGAAGATTGATGGAAGTCCTCTGACTTTTATAAACCAAAATTTCATCCTTACTGCAATGGGCATTTCAGAAAAAGAACCTTATGAGGGATGGACTATTGCTTCCTCCCAATGTTTTTTCTCAACAAAGCGACAGATTTATAGAAATGAGATTACCAAAAAATTATTATTGTAACCACAAAGGGGAGGGTCAAGGCTATCCAAACCTCTTACAATAGATCATTTCAAGCGTGAGGTTGTAGAGTTAGTGATTTTGCTTAATAGGATCAAATGTAATAATCATGCCTATAAATAGCATGATTGGATGTACTTATTTATCCAGATAACTTTGGGAAGGGAAAACTTCATTGATTGGGCAAACAATATCACTAATGAGCTTCATCATCAGCTGGAAAATTACTCAGAAAGGTCAAAGGGTTTTTATATGTCTTCCTATATGTTCTATGTGATGGCCTATATAATGAGCTACATGTTCCCAATATGAAGGTGTATGATTATTATCCCCATCAACAGAAGGAATTCTATGTTGACGGTTTTATGAAATTGAATGGTGTTTTTCTGCGAAGGTTGGTTTATGAAATGCAGGGAAACATTGAACAGAGAATGTCAGAAGATGCTAAGAGTTTTGTTAATATTTTTGGGAGCTTTTTCATACATTTCAGAAGGTTTACTTATATAAGAGTGGATGGATTTAAGGGAGAGCCATTTAAATTTCCCAGATATGCTCTAGATTTGCATGTATAGCTGAGGTTGGTCATCAATTAGCCCATGTACACAAGGACCTTAGAGAAAGGAAAGGAAGAGATAATTCTAGTTTTCCTATAGAACTTGGTTTTTATACTTGCAAAAATTCATCTGGTGCTCTTAATTTGGAGCAAGAATTAAATAAACTAAAACTGAAGACATTTCAGGCTAGGAGAGATTTTGATATCAGAGGATATGCTGCTTGGAATTTCAGCTTGCCTTCTAAATTTGATCATGTTCCTCAGATGGAAGATTTTTGGGAAAAATGCATGGATGATTTTGAAGTTAGAATAAGGTCATGGTTTTGATTCACACTTGATCAAATAGTTACTCTGCAAACTAGCATTGATGCTACTGGAATAGAAGAAGGGGAAGATGAAGAGATAATTAATGAATAGTATGAAAAGAAGGTTCAAGGGCTACCACTCCCTGAAATTGACTGGACCATAGAGGAGAGAGAGAGTATCCACATCAAGACTCTCTATGTCATAAAAAGGACTAAAACATGGATTACCAGCAATAGGCCACCTCCTCACAAAAAGTATAATACCAGAGGATCAGTTCTAAATACCCATGTTGAAAAATCTATCCCAAATTCTAATGAAAATTTTTCTATTGTAGGTTCATCTAAATCTAAGAATAAGAAAGTTGTTGAATCTAAAGTTAAGAAGTAGAGGTCCCCTCGTCCAGTTCCATCCATGAGGATTTCCAGAAGCAAAGCTCACAAAGAGGAAATCAAACTGGTTGAAGAAAAGTAAGTAATTGATCTTGAGAAGATGGATGTCTTGAATACGAATGAGAACACACAATGCTCCATGTCAGAAGAAGCTGCTTTCGAAAAGGATAATCAATAGGGAGTTAAAGATTCTACAATTTCCATGACCACTAGTCCAGCATAGGAAATGACAAACTCTCAATAGACACCTGTCCCCACTTTGAAATGGCTAGAAACATCTATAAGCAAGAAAAGAAATGTCATGTCGATAACTCTGCCACTTGAAGATATGGTAAGAAAATGCCTGGGTTCCACATAGAAACCTAAAAGGATCAAAATAGAGTCCAAGGTGGACATTGATGAGAAAATAGGGCATTGGTATGCTGAATGTGCAGTTCCCAAGGGTGATAAAGAACTCTCTGAAGGTACTACTCTGACTTCATAGTCAAGAAGATAGACCTTGGGTTAGCAACCAGAGTAGCTGATGCAAAACACCTGGAAACTTATATAAAGAAGATCTTACACAGGACTTTTAAGGATGAGAGGGACAAAAAGGAGTTGAAGGCAACAATTAAAAGGATGGCAGAATTCATTCAAGAATTTTGGGATCCTAACCCTCTTCCTTTAGCCTTGACTCCACAGTCATTGATCCTCATTCAATAGATGTCAAGAAGACCCTAGACCAAATCCAGAAAAACAAACTAATCACGGATGCTTATAATAAATGGATCAGGGCCATGGTGTAGAAAGGAAGTAATTATATCCACCAGTTAACCAAGACTCATGAGGTTGTCAGTTCAATTATTGTTGAGATTCTGGTGGAATTGACAAACTGGGAAAAAGAGAAGGAAAAATGGCTAAGTGTAATGAATCAACTCTATGAGATAGAAAAATACGGGGTGAGTAAATTCCTGACTGTGAAGCCTATTCAAGGATTGGATGAAGACACTCTATACATCTCTATCAAGAGCATTGAGTGGAGGAACTCCATTATCAAATCTGGTCATGATAGAACCACCTACCTATTGAGTGAATAGAAGGGGTTAATGGACACCATGTAGAAGGATCTCAAATGTTTGAATATCTCACTCATGAAGGAAGATACTCAGGGTATCAAAGGAGCAGAGGAATTAATGTTGGAGTTTGAACGTGAGGTCACCACCATCAGAGACACTAAGGACATCACTCCAAAAGATTTCACGGCCCAAGCCAATATGGAAGCTATGCTGGTAGTATGTACTGATCACCTTGACACGCACACACAGAAAATTTCCCAGGTCTGCAAGGATAAAAAGTTTCTGAAGCAAAGGGTAATTCACATTACCTTGCCACATCAGCCCACAATCATTAGCGTTGCAGAGGTGCATAAAGAATGGAGGAGCTCCCGCATTGTTGACACCTCACGGGACCAATCAAAGGGATCCAGCGCATCGACCACTCCTTGATCATGCTTCACAGATCATGGAGTAGTGGTAGTTTTTTTTAGTTTATGTTTTCTTTTTTTTGGACGACCTTGTAAAAATGGCTATATACTGGATCCTGTAGAGTGTATCTCAGGATGCCAATTTTTGTTTCCTAAAGACTGATGGCTATTTATAGCAAGGATAATTTGTATCTAGATGATGGTATTTTAGGTTAGATTAGGGAAAGACTTCATAGCATTGGTTTTAATTTTTAGTTAGTTGAGTGGTTAATCGAAAAAGAAACTTGAAGGTGTATTTTTGATATGAATGGAACAAAAATTTATGCTGTGTGAATCTGTTTGTTTATATTAGCATATTGATCTCTATTGGGATATTTCTTGAATATCAGGAATCTATTTTCAAGTGAATTTTTTTGTAGTTTGCTTTTAGTTATAGTTTTATTTTCGATAAATTAAGTTCTAAATTTGAAGTCAGTGAATTTAATTTAGTTTTAAAGTATCTATATTTCATTCATTTTTCATGACATGTTGATATATGAAATGCTGCGAAAAGCCTTATCCACTTTCTGGTTAAAAGTGTGTGTTTGCGAAAGTAATGTATGATTGTCAAAATTCATTAAAGATCAAATAGGGAGTTGTAACTTAATTCAGATAATTATAAATCCAAACATTTTAATTCAATTGTTAGTTTGAGATTGCAGTCTTTCATGGGCTTAGAGTAAGTAATTGATAATTTATAGAAAGGCAAATCTGTATGCTAACAGATTTTTGGTGACTCTACTGGGGAATTGATACGTAGAGTATTAGTATTCATTCCCTTTAAATGAGAAACCATGGTGTTTCTTGTACTTATAATTCCTAGGCAAGAAGAAGTTCCTCTAGTTATTCATCCTGACTTGTACTTTTTAGATACCCAAGAAGACATCCTCTCTAATCTTATTTCAGTGGCCTGGGTTGTTAGGAAAAGTGATCAACAATGTCAACAAGACCGCTTGGTGTTGGAAGAAGAAGAAGAAGAAATTGGTGAGTGGTTAAGAGGTCTTCCAATTTTTCAAGAAGCCGCCATAGTAGATAGAGCTATGTAGAGACCTTGAATTTCTTCACAAGACTGGATTCCCAAAATTTTACCAGATCCCAAGCAAGGGAGGGTATCTTTGATAGTTTTTTTCAAGAACTTCAAAACCTTCATTTTCCTACCAATTATACTCCAAAGAAGAAAGCAAAAAATAGACCTCCTTCTCCCACTAAGCCAAGTCCTAGCACATCCTCATCCTCTCACCAGTGGCAAGCCTTGACTCTTTCTAGAATTCAAGCACCTCCCCTTCAGACAATTTATCCACCCTCAGTCATGGCACAGCCTTGGGGTAAAGCCGTTGGTCCTCTTAATCTAGCAGGAAATCATTCCTTGCCTAAAGGAGCTAGAGAGATTTTGCCTAAATTCTATGGTGATGGAAAGGTTTCTGTCAAAGATCATCTTAATGTGTTTAATACAGCCTGTGGAATTTTGGTTGTTCAACATGAAGACGTTGCAGTTAGACTATTTGTTCAAACACTTGCTAAATTAGCAGCCGATTAGTTCTATCACCTGCCCAATGGCCACATTACCAATTGGAATACTATGAAAAATTCTTTTGAAGCACGCTTTAAAAGTATATCTGATGAACACAATCTTCTTTCCCAGCCGACTCAGTTAAAGAAAGAATTACATGAGCCCATGAGACATTTCATAGCAAAGTTTAACAAGATTATTCATAAGACCCCTACCCCAAAGAGGCCAACTGCTGAAAATAGAAAATATTTTTTATGAATGTCATGCCCCTAGACATTGGTTTTCATTTAAGATGAGAAAGGGTAGCTAATTTAGATACGGCTTAGACCATGTCTGTTTAATTAGAAGAAGATTTTATCACGTCGGGAAAGTGGAGGAAAGATGTCCAGCAACCAACTTCTCAAAATGCTACTTCTTCTGATCCCCTGTTACAAAGATCGATGAATGATGTAATCACTATGAAGAGGCAATTTCCTAAGGGAAATGTGAATCCCCCTCAATTATATAAAGACATTCCTAGAGGAAACCTTGATCAGGCGAGTCCTAGCCACAGATATTTGGGGCAATCATAGAATGAGCAAAGAGTAGTTCAGGTTCCTCCTAAAAGAGAAAATATGTGTACTTTTCACCTCACTGATGAGCATGATGGCACAAATTATCCTAAGATGGTGAGCTCGATGCATATGCATGTCAATAAAGAATTATTTGATGATCCATCTGAACATGTAGAAGTTTCTTTGTTACCTAGCGGCTCCATAAATTTTTTTATGGAATACGAGTCTGACTCTGAAAGAGGAGGCAGTATTCTGGTAACTCTTGAAGACCCCACATGTTCAATCATGACCAGAAATCAACGCAGTTCTCAAGCTAATGATTCTCCTTCAACTTCTCAATGCTGAGACAAGGATAAAGGTAAATATTTTTCCCCAAAAAATTATTTTTCCAAAATTTTGAATACTAAGGAGGCTGAAGTATCTCAAGATTCTTCACTTAATTCTTCTTTTGACATTGTAAATTTATGTAAAACCTCGAAAACCCAAGTGTCACCAGCATAATATCTCAGGATGAATCCCAAATAACTTGATAGACTGGTTAGTTATATGAAATTAGGTCAATCCTCTTCAAGTCCTGCAACCAATGAAGCCACACACGTTATTTTTCCAGAAGAGATTCAACCTACCTTAGCTACCCAGTCCTCTGACGATACAAATACTTTTCTCTCTTAGAAACCAGAGCCCTTCTATCTATCTCTATATATTCATGGGTTTAAGTTGAATAATTGTATCATTGACTCTGGTGCATCTGATAACATAATGCATGCTTCAGTTGCACAATATTTAGACCTTCCTCTAACAACCACCTTTGGGAGGTGTTATTCGATGGATTCCAAGAAAGTTACTCTAGTAGGACATATTAAAGATGCTCAAGTGGCCTTAACTGCTCACCCTAGTAAAAATCTCAAGTTAATCATTTTGGTAGCATATATTCCCGCCAGTTATGAGATGTTGCTTAGTAGAACCTTTTGTAGAGACCTTGGGGGAGAAATAAAATTAGATTGGTTGCAAGCGATAATCCATGTTGGTAGCAAAAATATTTTCTTGAAACCTAAAGGAAAATTCAAGTACACTATCTTTCCATCTGAAGACCCCAAATCTCAGATTTTATATCATGAATGTGAATTTGGAAATTATATGATATCATCAGAGGTGAACATAGAAAAGGTTAATAATGAAGAGTTAGATCCTTTCTAGTCTTTAGAGTTTGATGGTAGTTGTGCCTCTGTCGACTCTGGAGTAGGGTTTGTTCTTATATCACCGCAAGGACATATCTTTCCTCACTCTTTTAAGTTAGAGTTTGGTAATACCAATAATACTGCCGAATACGAAGCCCTTCTACTTGGTCTTGAGGAAGCTAAAAAGAAAGGAATAAAAGTGTTGAAAGCTAAAGGAGATGTAGAGTTGATAGTGAGATAGGTAAGAGGAAAGTACTTAGTGAAAAATGAGAGGCTGAAACATTACACAAACCGTGTTTGGGATGAAATTGAAGGATTCGGGGCCTTTTCTATTGAAGCTATTCCTAGGAACCTTAATAGCAGAGCTATTCCTAGGAACCTTAATAACGTGAAGCACTGGCAATTTTTTGAAGATGATAAACATGTCGATAAATTTTTGCAAATGGTGGAAGTTTTTAGCACTACCTATTTTGAGGGATCTCAGTCAACCTACGAAGAATTTTGTCCTGACCCAGGTAAAACTATTGAAGAAGGAATTATTCAGTTAAAAGGAAACTGCATTCCTAAAGGCCTGGTTTCTCTTGAGAATATATTTGATAGATCCAATGTAGTTAAGAAAAAACCTAGTTCTCACGAACCTTCTAATGAAGGTGACTCAGAAAAACTGAATATAGGAGATGAACAAGACCCTAAGTTTGTAAACTTGGGAAAATGCTCTACCTATAATGAAAGGAGAAGATTTGTTGATTTGCTAAAGGAGTATAAAGATTTTTTTGCCTAGTCCTATCAAGATTTAAAGAAATTCAAGGGAGGTAAATTTCAACATCATATTCCTCTCAAGCCAGGTGCCACACCATTTAAGCAAAAGTTGAGAAGATATAACCCTAAAGTGTCAGAAATAATTAAAAAATAAGTTGAGAAGATATTGCAAGCTCGGATAATATATCCTATCCATCATTCTACCTAGATAGCTAACATAGTGCCTGTGAGAAAAAAGAATGGTGAAATAAGGATTTGTGTGGATTTTAGAAATCTGAACCAGATCAATCTAAAGGATAATTATGGTCTTCCTACGATGGATCATATATTATAAACAGTGGCTGGTGCAGAAATGATGTCCATGTTAGATGGATTTTTTGGTTACAATCAGATTAAGGTAGCTGATGAGGATCAGCATAAAACAACATTTACCACACCATGGGGTATGTATGCCTATAGTTGCATGCCATTTGGGATGATTAATGTAGGCACTACATTCCAGCGAGCAATGGATTCTTCTTTCAGCCATCTGATTAAAAAGGTGAATGTCATTTACCTAGATGATTTGGCAATTTTTTCTAAAAGGCATAAAAATCACCTCAAGGATTTGAGAGTTTTTTTACAAATATGCAGAGAGTATGGTATCTTGTTAAATCTCAAAAAGTCAGTCTTTTGTGTTATGGAAGGAAAACTGTTAGTTCACATTGTCTCAAAATATGGAATTAAGATAGACCCTAAGAGAGTAAAAGCTATTCAGCAAATAGGCTTGCCTTCTAATTGGACAGGTGTTAAGTCTTTCTTTGGTCATACTAATTTTCTCAGAAGGTTTGTTCCAGATTTTGTTGAGACAACTAAACATATGGTGAGTCTCTTAAGAAAAAATAACCCTTTCAAGTGGAGTTCAGAAGCTATTCAATCATTTAATGATGTTAAAAAATCCATAGCGTCTGCCCCGACGTTGATCAACCGTGATTATAAAAAAGATTTTATTGTCCCTTGTTACTCCTCAGAGCATACGTTGTCCAGGATATTATTGCAAAAGAACGATAAGGGAGAGGAAGTACCAATTTCTTTCATGAGTATACCCCTGAAAAAGCATGAGCTAAATTATCCTATGGTTGAAAAGCAAGCATATGCAGTGGTAAAAGCTCTGAAATATTTTAGATTCTATATCTTGCACTCACACTCTACTATATATGTACCTTCTTCTGTGGTCAAAGATGTTCTGACTCAAAAAGACATAGGCATGAACAATAGAGCCACTTGGGTAGAAAGGATTCAAGAATTTGATTTAAACATTCAGTCTACTAAGTTAGTCTGAGGGCAGGGTTTATGCAAATTGATGGCTCACAGTGTACCTGAAAATGATGTTCCTCTGGCTCTATTTGTTGGTTTACAAGATTCATGGTTTTCAGATGTTTCTTTCTACTTAACATATGGAGACTATCCAAAACATCTAAGCCCTAAGGAGAAAAGAAACCTTAGGCTCAAAGCTACAAAGTATATAATCGTGGATGATGTCCTATATAAAAAAGGAATTGATGGATGTTTTTTAAGGTGTGTTGACAAAGAACAATAGGAGAAGTTGCTTACAAAATTTCATAATGAGGCCTGTGGTGGTCACCTCTAATCAACTGTAACTAATTTGAAAATTCTAAGGAGTTGTTATTATTTATCTGGGATGTTCGTAGACGCATACAAATGGGTGGCTAGCTGTGAAAAGTGCAAGTTGTTCAGTTGGAAACCACAATTGGCAGCCCTCCCTCTAAGACCGGTGGTCATCGAAGAGCCCTTCAAGCAGTGGGGATTGGATTTCATTAGTTCAATCAATCCTCCTTCCAGTGTCGGTCATACACATATCCTGACTGCTATGGATTATTTCACTAAATGAGTCGAAGCGGTTCCTATCAGGAAGACAACGTCAAAGGTTGTATGTGATTTCCTCAAAAATTATATCTTGGTCAGGTTTGGTATCCTTCAAAACTTAGTCACAGATAATGCTATAATTTTTTCTTCTTCAGAAATAAAATTGTTCTGCTATGATCATGGTATCCATCTATTGCACACATCTGATTATTACCCGCAAGGGAATGGTCAGGCAGAGTCGAGAAACAAAAGCCTGATATCAATTATGAAGAAATTGGTGGATGACAATGCCAGGGATTGACATAAGAGGTTGTATGAGGATCTTTGGGCAGATCGTACCTCTCCTAAAAGGGAAATCAGAATGACTCCATTTGATTTGGTGTACGGTATTGAAGCTCAATTGTCTCTACCTTTAGAGCTGGTAGTAGAAAAATTATAGAAAGTGATTGAATAAAAAATCTTTTAGGATGGTCTAGAAAAGAGGATTATGTATCTCAATAAGATCCAGGAAGAAAGAGAAGAGATGGTAGACTGTATAGTGCTACATCAAGCCAGAGTGAAGAAAAGTTTTAACAGACGAACCAAGACAAGAAATTTCATGGAAGGAGATCAGGTTTTTCTCTGGGATAAAAGGAGAGAACCTAGAGGTGTGTGTGTGTAAATGGGTACCTGTTGAAAAAGACACAAACACTCAATAGATCATTGCATTAGCTTAAATGGTTAGTCCAAAATGTTAGAAACCACTAATATCGACCTATTGCCTGCTAACTAGGAGGAGTGTAATTAGTAACATATCAGCCCTCAGAATATGCTACAAATCAGTGACGAATACAACCTAGCA
>MU225451.1:1437708-1448427 GCA_018584345.1 Thuja plicata
ATATTAATAAATGAAATAAACTTATTTAATTCATTTAGAAATATAGGAATTAATTATTTAAACAATGAAATTGTTTTTTAATAATTAGAGGACTATAGCCATTTTAATTAAATTAAATAGGCTAGGGGAATGGGTTAATTGCAAGTGGGTATTTGATTTAGGGATTTATTTAATTCCTTTATAATTAAATACTATAGCCATGTTTGATTTTGATTTGATTTGATTGGTTGAAATAGATTTGAATTGCATGGCTATAATAGTTAATATAAATCAGTGATAAAAATCACCTAGGATATTAAATTGATTCAAAGAATTATGCCAAGCAGTAACAAGGTCGTTTGGACATAAATCGAGGGCATGATCACACTTAGGGAAAATAGGGTCTGTAGTTGCGACATACCAAATTCAGGTGGTTACAAGAGGTGCCCACAACAAATTTGAATCACTATGGAAAAGGTCATTATTATTAGCAAATCCATGGGAAGTAATTCATTTGTTCTCGAGTGTCAAGATAGCACTATTTTACCATTCACCTTTAATGGTCAAGACCTGAAGTTGTACCAAATGTAATTATCTTTTTCTCACCTCATTGTATATTTTCCATTTCTTTTGCTTGCTTTCCTTGTGTGTTTCTTTCTTTTTTTTCTCGCTTTTTGTTTTGTCTTATTTTTGTTTTGCGGCCCTTTTTTGGTTGACTCCCTAGTCTGTGAAACCAAAGCTACTAAGTTTATCATGCATCCTCAAGAGTCCATGTCCCCAATCAGAGCCATTGTTACCCCTGATTTTTACTCATATCCCACATTTTATCATTTCCTAAAATCAGGTCCTTGTCATCCTTGAAGCAAAGATGTCATCATATTCTTCAGTCTAGTTTGCATTTTCACCTTGCCGGTTGAACTTGAATCTTGAACTTACTTAGTTCAAGGTTCATATTTCAACGTCGCCTTGCGGTGTGTATTTTTTTTTCGCCTTTATGTGGAAGCAAGTTGCGCAGTTTGCAAATTTTGATCACCTATTGAACTCTGAATCTTGAACTTGTCTAGTTCAAGGTTCAAGATTCAATTGTGGTCTTCATCTTGCATAAAGCGTAGTTTGGTTTAGTCATTTTTTTCCGCTCACATGGTATTTTTATAAACACACCGAAAGGAAGTAATGTCTTGTTACACATTGAACTTGATTTTTTAACTAGCCTAGATCAATGTTCACAATTCAATGGAAGCATGTGTATTAAAGGAAGAAAAGATAGTAGTGACGTGACCGAAGTGACAGCTGGCAAGAGAAAATTATGCCCGTGCATGCCGTGGATATATTCATCATTAGATATGACACTTATATGTCATTTCAATCATTTAAGAAGTGCAACATTTAATGATTACATCAGGCGAAACCTCTTGTCGTTATTAATTGAGATTTATTCATCTGCATAACCATTAAATACAAATCTTGTGCATTTTATGAGCAAATCATTTATATATTAAGAGGTTGTTCTCTCAGTCTTATTGTGAAGTTTTTCGGGTGAAGTTGAACTGGCGGAGCAGTAGAGGTATCCTCTCATCCTAAGAAGCTTAGATTTTTGCAATCTTTTCAGGTTAGTGTTTCTCTCTTCCAGAGTCCTTGTTCGAAATTGAAGCCATTAGAAAAGTTTGATATTGAAAGGCTCTATTTTCCTTTTGCAATCTCAATCTTTTTATGTGTATTTTTCTTAAGAATTATGAAGCCCCCACTCCCAAATTTTGGACAAACCTCTCCCTTGGTTAGTTCATTACCTAAGTGTGATGACACAATGATAAAAATGGGTGCCTTAGAGGAGATTCATAGTAAAATCAAGAGCCTTGTTCCTGGTTCCATAATAGAAAAGGTGGTGTTGATTTGTCTAGCTAATGTAGCTGCATTCCCCTTAGTGGCCCCTTGTCTAGATCTAGTAGTAGAATGTGCTAAAAGATATAATAGGGAAGAGAGATGTATTAAGAAGATTGATGGAAGTCCTCTAAATTTTATAAACCGATATGTCATCCTTACTGTAATGGTCATTCTAGAAAAATATCCTTATGAGGGATGGACCATTGCTTCCTCCCATTCTGTTTTCTCAACAAAGCGACAGATTTATAGAAATGAGATTGCCAAAAAATGGTTATTGGAACCGCAAAGGGGAGAGTCAAGGCTACCCAAGCCTCTTACAATAGATCATTTCAAGCGTGAGGTTGCAAAGTTAGTGATTTTTCTTAATAGGATCAAACGTAATAATCACGCCTATTACTGGCATGACTAGATGTACTTCTTTATCCAGATAACTTTGGGAGGGTAAAATTTCATTGATTGGCCAAACAATATTGTTGATGAGCTTCATCATCAGCTGGAAAATTACTCAGAAAGGTCAAAAGGTTTTTATATGTCTTCCTATTTGTTCTATGCGTTGGCTTGTACTACGAAGTGGGATGGCCTATATCATGAGCTACATGTTCCCAATATGAAGGTGTATGATTATTATCCCCATCTGCAGAAGAAATTCTATGTTGACGGTTTTATGAAATTGAATGGTGTTTTTTTGGAAAGGTTGGTTTATGAAATGTAGGGAAACATTGAACATAGAATGTCAGAAGATGCTAAGAGTTTTGTTAATATTTTTGGGAGCTTTTTCATACAGTTCAGAAGGTTTACTTATATAAGAGTGGGTGGATTTAAGGGAGGGCCATTTAAATTGCCAAAATATGCTCTGGATTTGCATGTTATAGCTGAGGTTGGTCATCAGTTAGCCCATGTACACAAGGACCTCAAAGAAAGGAAAGGAAGAGCTAAGTCTAGTTTTCTTATAGAACTTAGTTTTTATACTTGCAAAAATTCCTCTGATGCTCTTAACTTGGAGCAAGAATTAAATAAATTGAAACTGAAGACATTTCAGGCTAGGAGAGATTTTGATATCAGAGGATATGCTGCTCGGCATTTCATCTTGCCTTCTGAATTTCATCATGTTCCTCAGATGGAATACTTCTGGGAAAACCGCGCGGATGATTTTGAAGTTAGAAGAAGGTCATGGTTTCGATTCACACTTGATCAAATAGTTACTTTGAAAACTAGCATTGATGCCACTAGAATAGAAGAAGGGGAAGATGAAGAGATAATTGATGAACAATATGAAAAGAAGGTTCAAGGGTTACCACTCCTCAAAATTTACTAGAACATAGAGGAGAGAGAGAGAGTATCCACATCAAGACTCTCTATGTCATAAAAAAGGACTAAAAAATGGATTACTAGCAAAAGGCCACCTCCTCACAAAATGCACAATACCAGTGGATCAGTTCTAAATACCCATGTTGAAAAAGCTATCCCAAATTCTAATGAAAATATTTCTATTGCAGCTTCATCTAAATCTAAGAATAAGAAATCTTTTGAATCTAAAGTTAAGAAGCAAAGGTCCCCTCATCTAGTTCCATCCACGAGGATTTCCAGAAGCAGAGCTCACAAAGAGGAAATCAAACTGGTTGGAGAAAAGTAAGTAATTGATATTGAGAAGATGGATGTCTTGATGACGAATGAGAACACACAATGCTCCATGTTAGAAGAAGCTCCTTTCGGAAAGGATAATCAGTAGGGAGTTAAAGATTCTACAATTTCCATGACCACTAGTCCAACACAAGAAATGGAAGATTCTCAGAAGTCACCTGTCCCCACTTTGAAATGGCTAGAAACATCCATAAGCAGGAAAAGAAATGTCCTGTCGATAACTCTGCCAGTTGAAGATATGGTAAGAAAATTCCTGTGTTCCATGGAGAAACCTAAAAGGATCAAAACAGATTCCAGGGTGGACATTGATGAGAAAATAGGGCACTAGTATGCTGAATGTGCAGTTCCCAAGGGTGATAAAGAACTCTCTAAAGCTACTACAGACAAAATCATAGTCGAGAAGTTAGACCTTGGGTTAGCAACCAGAGTAGCTGATGCAAAACACCTGGAAACTTCTACAATGAAGATCTTACACATGACTTTTAAGGATGAGAGGGATAAAAAGGAGTTGAAAGCAACAATTGAAAGGATGGTGGAATTCATTCAATAAGTTCAGTTGCCTAACCCTCTTCCTTTGGCCTTGGCTCCATAGTCATTTGATCCTCATTCGCTAGATGTCAGGAAGACCCCAGACCAAATCTAGAAAAACAAATTGATCTCGGATGCTTATAATAAATGGATCCAGGCCATGGTGCAGAAAGGAATTAATTATATCCACTAGTTAACCAAGACTCATGAGGTTGTCAATTCAATTGTTGCTGAGATTCTGGTGGAATCGACAGACTGGGAAAAAGAGAAGAAAAAATGGCTAAGTGTAATGAATCATCTCTATGAGATAGAAAAATACGGGGTGAGTAAATTCCTGATTGAGAATTCTATTCCTAGGTTTGATGAAGACACTCTATACGTCTCTATCAAGAGAATTGAGTGGAGGAACTCTATTATCAAATCTTGTCATGATTGGACCACCTACCTATTGAGTGAATCAAAGGGGTTAATGGATACCATGCAAAAGGATGTCAAATGTTTGAATATCTCACTCATGAAGGAAGATACTCAGGGTATCAAAGGAGGAGAGGAATTGATGTTGGATTTAGAACGCGAGGTCACCACCATCAAAGACACTAAGGACATCACTCTAGAAGATTTCATGGCCCTCGCCAACATGGAATCTATGATGGTAGTATGTACTGATCACCTCGAGGCGCACACACAGAAAATTGCCCATGTCCACAGGGATAAAAAGTTTTTGAAGCAAAGGGTAATTCACATTACCTTGCCACATCGGCCCAAGATTATCAGTGTTGTAGAGGTGCATAAAGAATGGAGGAGCTCTCGCATTGTTGAAACCTCACATGACCAATCAAAGGGATCCAACGCATCCACCACTCTGTGATCATGCTTCACAGATCACAGGGTAGTGGTATTTTTTTTTAGTTTATGTTTTCTTTGTTTTGGGTGATCTTGTAAAACGGTTATATACGGGATCCCATAGAGTGTATCTCAGGATGCCAGTTTTTGTTTCCTAAATACTGATGGCTATTTATAGCAAGGATAATTTGTATCTAGATTATGGTATTTTGGGTTAGATTAGGGAAAGACTTGATAGCATTGGTTTTAAATTTTAGCTAGTTAATTGGTTAATCAAAAAAGAAACTTGAAGGTGTATTTTTGATATGAATGGAACAAAAATTTATGTTGTGTGAGTCTGTTAGTTTATATTAGCATATTGATCTCTGTTGGGATATTTCTTGAATATCAGGAATCTATTTTCAAGTGGATTTTTCTATGGTTTTCTTTTAGTTATAGTTTTATTTTTGGTAAATTAAGTTCTAAATTTGAAGTTTGTGAGCTTTGTTTAGTTTTAAAGTATCTATCTTTCATTCAGTTTTCATGACATGTTGATGTATGAAATGCTGCAAAAAGCCTTATCCACTTTCTGGTTAAAAGTGTGAGTTTGCGAAAGCAATGTATGATTTTCAAAATTCATTAAAGATCAAATAGGGAGGTGTACCTTAATTCAGAGAATTATAAATCCAAACATTTTAATTCAACTGTTAGTTTGAGATTGTAGTCTTTCATGGGCTTAGAGTAAGTAATTGATAATTTATAGAAAGGAAAATCTATATGCTAACACTCACACATGATGATACGACTTCCATGCCATCTCAGTTGGTTTGTCTGTTGCATTCATTATTAGAGAGACGTGAGAATTCTACGCATGTTGCAGATGTCGAGATGAGCTTGGACTAGATGCAGCAAAATCTTGATATCTTGGTTGATAGGATCGAGGCTACAAAGTTTGAGTACTATCAGTTGCAACCATCTACATAGGTATAAATTATCAGATTATATATATTTAATGTTACTTGATTTAAGTTATTTAAATTTGTAATATTTCATCTAGATGAATTTAAATTTACCTTTTTCTCTACTAGGATATGCCTCTTGTTACTCCTACTTTGAGCACTAATCGTGTACGTCGTTGGGACTCACTCGATGATGACATCGGAAGTAGATAGGTGATTTTTTAATTTATTGATGTTTTCTTGTTTAATATAACACTTTATAACATATATATATATATTTATTTATTTATTTATTTATTTATTTATTTATTTATTCATCTCTCCTTATTTGTAAGGATCTGCACATCCTTCAAAGCATGATAGTCACTATGGGTATGATCGCTTAGTAAGGAGTCGTCATGATGAGTCCTAGGAACTTTCATATTTTATCTAGACATATTATATACATACATATTTTTGATGTTATATTATTTTATTTATAGACTCTAGAGTCGATTGACATATGTATTGTACACTTTAATTTATGTTTGACATGATTGACACATGTTTCATGCTTACAGTGCTTGATCTCTATGTTTTATGTTTACATACTTGATCTATGATTGATCTTTACATACTTGATCTATGATTGATGTTTCATGCACGTATGTATGTGTTATATACTTTCATAGAATCTATACTTTCACTCTATACATGTGTACTCTATGATTCATTGATCTTAAACATGTATGTATGTGTTATATATATGTGTACTTGATCTCTATGTTTTATGTTTACAGACTTGATCTACGATTAATATTTACATAATTGATCTATGATTGATGTTTCATGTATACATGTTATATACTTTCATAGATCACTCTAGATATAGTTCAAGTGACCTATACATTTGTTGATTAAATGTACTTAACCTATGATATAAATCATGATGTCTAGTTCATGCTTTTAAATACATGTTTTATGTATGTGTTTAATATATATGACCGATCCTAATTTTAAAAGTATTTATGGAACATATTGAATTAATGAACAGTTCTATCTATAAAATTAAATTATATCCTAGAATTAAGTAATTTTGCAACATGCATGATCTACACATTCATATTCCAACTAAATAAATTGTATCCACATTCAACCTAGAATTAGTTCACTAGATAAAACTAAAGTAAATACACATCTTGAAGACATTTTTGAGATATTATAAATTTTAAAAAATTGCTCCATTCACTATTGGCACCGGTAGGAAAGAATGGAGCTAAGAAAACCTTCGGTCTCGCCCTTGACAAATTTAGTACAGAACATATTTCATGTGTGTTTTAGACCACATTAAGTGGTTCATGTTGTGTGTTGTCCAACCAATGTTTTGTGTGCTACAAATACTCCTCAGGCCTTGTCCTCTACTTGATGACATCTCTTGTATTTGGTGAAGGACGAGTATGATTAGTCCAAAATTTCGTAACCAAGTTCCTAACTGTTTCATTAATCCTATCAAAGCATAAGGCTCTACACATTAGTGCCCAATTACCTTCCAATGTAGTATCATCCAAATTGATTCTCATTTTCAAATAATGTCCTAGTGTCTTCCTACTGTACCCGATATGAGATGAAAGTGAAGAAATTTTTCTTTTTTGGGACATTTTTTAATTTAAAATAGATGTCAGTGTCACTCTTCTTGAAATGGACTTATCTGCAGATCTAGTTGTTTTCCCAATGGAATGCAAACCTTCCTTAACACTTTCAACAATATTTTTTTTTACATTAGACGCTTTTGTCCTTTTCAAGCTTGCGTCTACACCCAACAAATTTAATGGATCTTTTAACTCATCTTTAAGAAGTATACTTGATAATAATTGGGTTTTTTCACTTGGGTATCGACATTCTCAAATTGTGCAATTATTTCCTTACACTTTTTATTCAATTCCCTCTTCATAGTATTTATGATTTTTTTAGCATAATATCTCAATTTGTCCACATCCATTTCAATTATATGATCTATGCTTTTACGATTAATTTTTCTCTTCAACTGTTGGGCTAGAATAACATTCTCATTTGTTGCTTGTACTTGGGCTGCAAACAAAATTAAAAATTCTCTTAATAGCTCATCTTAACCTAGGAAAGACCCAAATTGCATAATTAACCACAAAGAGACTAAATTGAGACTAGTGGGAGAGAGAGAGAGAGAGAGAGAGGTGTGTGTACTTGTTTTGGATTATGAAGGGTGTACTTGTTGACCTTGCGTTGACCCTTCTCCAACTTCTAAAGGTTGGGCTTGTTGACCTTGCGATGAGCCTTCTCCAACTTCATAAGGTTGTGCTTCTTGAGAATTTTGTGCGCCAAAGATATAATTATTTTAAACAAAAGTCCAGGAATGAAATTTCCTATGTCCTGTTGTGTCTAATTAGGGGGCTAATAGGTCTAATTTTGTCTAATTAGGTCCTAAAGGGTCTAATTTGATCTAATTATGTCCTAATACCTTCTAATTGGATCTAATTAGGTCCTAATGGGTCTAATTAGATCTAATTAGGTCCTAAAGGGTCTAATTGGATCTAATTAGATCCTAATACCTTCTAATTGGATCTAATTAGGTCCTAAAGGGTCTAATTAGCTCCTAATGGTTCTAATTGGAACTAATTAGGTCCTAAAGGGTCTAATTGGTCCTACTGGGTCTAATTAGGTCCTAATGGGTCTAATTGGATCTAATTAGGTTCTAATACCTTCTAATTGGATCTAATTAGGTCCTAAAGGGTCTAATTGGATCCTAATTGGTCTAATTGGAACTAATTAGGTCTTAAAGGGTCTAATTGGTCCTAATGGGTCTAATTAGGTCTTAATGGGTCTAATTGGATCTTATTAGGTCCTAATACCTTCTAGTTGGATCTAATTAAGTCCTAAAGGGTCTAATTGGATCTAATTAGGTCCTAAGGGTCTAATTAGCTCCTAATGGGTCTAATTGGAACTAATTAGGTCCTAAAGGGTCTAGTTGGATCTAATTAGGTCATAATACCTTCTAATTAGATATAATTATGTCCTAAATGGGTCTAATTGGAGCTAATTAGGTCCTAAAGGGTCTAATTAGGTCTAATTGGATCTAATTAGGTTATAAAGGGTCCAATTGGATCTAATTAGGTCCTAAAACCTTCTAATTGGATCTAATTAGGTCCTAAAGGGTCTAATTGGATCCTAATGGGTCTAATTGGAACTAATTAGGTCCTAAAGGGTCTAATTGGATCTAATTAGGTCCTAATACCTTCTAATTGGATATAATTATGTCCTAAAGGGTATAATTGGATCTAATTAGGTCCTAATACCTTCTAATTGGATCTAATTAGGTCCTAATGGGTCTAGTTTGAACTAATTAGGTCCTAAAGGGTCTAATTGGATCTAATTAGGTCCTAATACCTTCTAATTGGATCTAATTAGGTCCTATTGGGTCTACTTGGATCTAACTAGGTCCTAAAGGGTCTAATTAGATCCTAATGGGTCTAATTGGAACTAATTAGGTCCTAAAGGGTCTAATTGGATCTAATTAGGTCTTGATACCTTCTAATTGGATATAATTATGTCCTAATGGGTCTAATTGGATCTAATTAGGTCCTAAAGGGTTTAATTGGGTCTAATTGGATCTAATTAGGTCCTAAAGGGTCCAATTGGATCTAATTAGGTCCTAATACCTTCTAATTGGATCTATTAGGTCCTAAAGGATCTAATTGGGTCTAATTGGATCTAATTAGGTACTAAAGGGTCTAATTGGATCTAATTAGGTCATAATACCTTCTAATTAGATCTAATTAGGTCCTAATGGGTCTAATTGGATCTAATTAGGTCCTAATACCTTCTAATTGGATATAATTATGTCCTAATGGGTCTAATTGGAACTAATTAGGTCCTAAAAGGTCTAATTGGATCTAATTAGGTCCTAATACCTTCTAATTGGATCTAATTAGGTCCTAATGGGTCTACTTGGATCTAATTAGGTCCTAAAGGGTCTAATTAGCTCCTAATGTGTCTAATTAGAAATAATTAGGTCCTAAAGGGTCTAATTGGATCTAATTAGGTCCTAATACCTTCTAATTGGATATAATTATGTCCTAATGGGTCTAATTGGATCTAATTAGGTCCTAAAGGGTCTAATTGGGTCTAATTGGATCTAATTAGGGCCTAAAGAGTCTAATTGGATCTAATTAGGTCCTAATACCTTCTAATTGGATCTAATTAGGTCCTAAATGGTCTAATTGGATCCTAATAGGTCTAATTGGAACTAATTAGGTCCTAAAGGGTCTAATTGGATCTAATTAGGTCCTAAAGGGTCTAATTGGATCCTAATAGGTCTAATTGGAACTAATTAGGTCCTAAAGGGTCTTATTGGATCTAATTAGCTCCTAATTGTTCTAATTGGAACTAATTAGGTCCTAAAGGGTATAATTGGATCTAATTAGGTCATAATACCTTCTAATTGGATCTAATTAGGTCCTAATGGGTCTAATTAGATCTAATTAGGTCCTAAAGGGTCTAATTAGATCTAATTAGGTCCTAATACCTTCTAATTGTATCTAATTAGGTCCTAATACCTTCTAATTGGATCTAATTAGGTCCTAATGGGTCTAATTGGATATAATTAGGTCCTAAAGGGTCTAATTAGCTCCTTATGGGTCTAATTGGAACTAAGTAGGTCCTAAAGGGTCTAATTGGATCTAATTAGGTCCTAATGCCTTCTAATTGGATATAATTATGTCCTAATGGGTCTAATTGGATCTAATTAGGTCCTAAAGGGTCGAATTTGGTCTAATTGGATCTAATTAGGTCCTAAAGGGTCTAATTGGATCTAAATGGGTCCTAAAGGGTATAATTGGCTCTAATTATGTCTAATTAGCTCCTAAAGGGTCTAATTGGGTCTAATTAGGTCTTAGGT
>MU225451.1:1454544-1470485 GCA_018584345.1 Thuja plicata
TATACACACACATATATGTGTATATATACACATGTGTGTATATACACACATGTGTGTGTATATGTGTACATGTGTGTATATACATACATGTGTGTGTATATATGTGTATGTGTATATATACATATGTATATATATGTGTGTGTATATACACACACATGTGTATACATATGTGTGTATATACACACACATGTGTATACATATGTGTGTATACACACACATGAGTGTGTATTTATACACACATATGTGTATACATATGTGTGTGTATATACACATGTGTGTGTGTATATACACACACACACGTGTGTGTATGTGTATGTGTGCAAAAACAAAGTTCCAATTCCAATTTTGTAGAACCAAACGCAGAATCTGCATCTTCTCAGTCATCTTCCAGGTGAACCAAACAGGACAGCCTAATTCTAGAATTCATTTTGAGAATAGCCCAATTGCCAGAATGGATTCAATTCCAGAATAGGCAATTCCAGCATGCACAAATTCTACGAAACAAACGGGCCCCAAGAGTTTTCAAGGATATCTAGGAGGTCTCTTTTGAGCATGTGTGTTTCACATTGAGTTTGGTTATGAAAGAAAGCTTCATAGTTGTCTACAATATTAGATTTGTAGACTTTTGGGCTATTATGGTTTCCCATTTTGACAAACGAAGTGTTAGAATATGGTGTTATACTAATCTCTATGTAAATGATGGATGTGCAATTGGATTTGGGTGTTAATATTAGTGTTTGTGTGTAAAAGATGGAATGAATGGTTAATGATTATAGATTGTTGGTTTTTTTTCTCCTTTTTTTAAGTAAATAGAAATTTGATGGGGCTTTTAAAGGGGATCAATGTTCATTTGGAAGAGGAGTTATTATTAAAAATCATATGAGAAACGTGGTTTAGAATTTCTCAATCAATTTTAGGAGTTCAATCAAATCGCATATACAAGCCTCTATAGACTATTGGGTTATTATATTTGTTAGAGAACTTGGAATCCAACAATGAGGATTGAAGGTCACTCTTTAAACATCATAAATTGTCTCTTAAAATTCTAGTCTCCTATTTAGACTATTGGTCACATCATCAGTAATTCTTTGTGTATTCTAGATTTATTTATAAATATCAATTAGCCTCAATCTTTTGTGAGGGGAACTCCATAGAATTCTTTTTCCAACTTGAGGGTTTCATGTGAGGGTTATGGTAAGTGGGTTGGGGAAGAAGGTCTTTCCATGAAGTTCATAAAATAATTTAAAATAAGATATTTTAAGGTATTTTTCACATGGTCTACAACTCTTTAGGTTGCAGATAATGTTGAATATACTGTTGTCATTGATGTAAAAGAGATTGAGCTATGGTAGAGTATTTGAAAATAATGAAGGATAAAGTCTACTAATGAATAGATAACTATCTTAATTGTGTGTGTGTGTGTGTGTGTGTGTGTGTGTGTGTGTGTGTGTGTGTGTGTGAATAATGCATTTACTATGGCCTGCAAGTTTTTGCAGTGTACTCCTAAGGGTTATTTTTTAATGATTGTAGATGCATCTAGTTGTATTGTTGATGTTTGTGACATTGCATTCTATTGTAGTGTATTATGGCTTGTAGTTTGAAAGATAAGTAATGATATACAAAGTCATATATTCTCAAGTTTCAAAAGATTTTCTCTTGTATGCAAAAAGTTAGAGATGACAAAGTGCACACTATGTTAGCTTGTTGATTGTGCAATAGGTTCTATTGGATGCACTAGAGAGAGGAAACACACTCCTACTAGAGTAAGCATGTGAAGGTAATTTGGAAGTAATTGAGTTCATGTTGGGTAATGTATAGTGTGATCTTACTACACGTGGACTTTAAAAATAGATTCTAAGGTGATATTAAAGTGTAAATAATATTAAAATGCATATGTAAAGTCAATCAATTCCATTCCAATTTGTGGTTATAGTGGCAAAAATTGTGCAAGTTGTGTACTCAATAAATAAAAGTATATAGTGTGAAGTATGTAAACTAAGATGCATATCCTATACACTGTGAGAGTGTTATATAGCACATCAGATCAGACAAATGAAGTTTGAGTTTGGAAGGCCCACATGATATATATTTTTTGTTGCCCTATATTTTCTTTGTATTTGAGGTTGGTGCTGCATTATGGTGCTCAATTATTTGGATTAGGAGATTGGTGCTCACAAATCTAATTGGGGATTGGCATCTCTTTTTCTTAGGTTGAAATTCTTGAGGGTTAGTGCTTGCCAAATCATTTAGTTTATTATCACTTTTTTAACTTTATTACATTTATGACATTCTAATCAAAGTAGATTCAAAATATAAAAGAATAAAGCATGAATATTAAATTTTCACCATTAAAATATCATAATATTTCTATCAATCACTTGACCTGAAGTTATAATTGAAATGATCTTCCTACTAACTTAATAATTGATTGGCCATGGATGAGTATTATTAGGATTATGCTCTCCTCTTCAATGACCATAAAATTTAGAAAACAATCCTTCTTACAAGCTTTAAGAAACAAATTCCTCCAAAATACATTTACAAAAGTGCTTCTTAGACTAAAAATGTTCATATTTTGACTATAGAAATTAATTAATTAATATATTATTTTCGCTTGACAAAATGAACCCTATCGCAAAAATATCCAAATAATATTATATAGAATTCAAATATGCAAATACAATATGTCAAAGAATACATTATTTTTCCTTAATTAAAAAAATTATAATACAAAAATATCCAAATAAATTATATAGAATTCAAATTTACAAATACAATATGTCAAAAAGATAATATATAATTCATGTTTCCTTTCTTACTAATCTAAAACTTCCTTTAAAAAAAAAGCATACACAATCTAAACCAAAACAATACAATTCAAAACTTATAAATTTCTTAGTTATGCACAGGCCATTTCCTTTTTGTAACAGCTAACAAACAAGATTTGATTTTTAAATGAAGTTGAGAAACAGGAAACAGGACTTGTTTTTTTTTTTTTAAAGATAAATGTGAACATCATTATAGAAAGAATGTAACCATCAAGCAAAGAAAACTATTTACCCAATTTTAACTTGCAATTAGATAAAAAACAGTAGTATCCAAATTCCTTGTTTCATAATCAAGCAAGAATGTAATAATACAAGCATAAACAAGGCATAAGAATTCCATACGTACATCACGTTAACTAAGATGAGATGTTGACATAAGATGATGAAGTAGGGTGTTGAAGCTAAGGAAGAAAAGGCATCATCAGGGTGTTTAATCCTCCCAACCATGGATCAACTGATCCCACCCTGCACATTTCCACTGAAATGGCTCGTCCCTCCGCAAGTAGGAGCATGGTCATGGTAATCTCGAAACTGGTGTAAGGATTCCTACAGATGCATTCGATCAACCCTATAGCTTTTGCTATCATGGTTGACACCTCACTCAATCTGTATCTGGTACCCTTATCTGACTAGTACTAACATCTCGGTTAGAATTCCTCGGCCAAGGAATTATCCTACATGGTTGGCATGTAGTTAGTCTCCTACCCTATCCGTTTAGTTCAAGTATCAGTGTTATACTTTCTAATTTATCATTATGCTTCCTCTTCCACAATCAAGAAAAAGTTGTCTATATGTTACGGTAATCTGAGGTAAAAAGTCAAGGGTTTGAGACCCCTCTGTCCCAAGATAGGCAACAAGATACTAAACTACCCAACTGTTACTATCTAAGGTATTCAGAAACTAGGTAAATAATTAATACAGCAGTACTATAATTACAAGCTTGGTTAGACGTTCGTCATTGAAGAAAGGAAGACAGCTTCCATTACTATCCTAACATGACAAATATCCACAACTAGGAATTAATAATGAGGCAATAGGATGCATCCCTGTCAACAGTGCCTACTCAGCAGGATGATAATTTTCTTAAAGAGGAAGAAGAACTTCTTCATAAGAATTTTTTTTCCATATCCCAGGAAGAACTCGCAAAAACTACCCGCACACCCGAGTACACAAGACAATCTTACTTAAATAATATTTAAGAGCAGGACCCACGGTGATACTCCTTATACTCGGCAATGCCGCACAGAGAGGTTCTAAAAGAATTAAATCCCATTCCGCTACTTCAGTAGCTCGATGCCAAATGGAAAGGAAAAGATAGAAAATCTCAGTCCGCCAATTTGATAGCTTATACAAGAATGGCCAAGAAAGATAGAAATTCACATTCTGCAAATTTGACAGCTTATACAAGAAAGGCCAAGAAAGATAGAAATTCACATTCTGCAAATTCGACAGCTTAATACAAGAATGGCAAGAAAGATAGAAAATCACATTCTGCAAATTCGACATCTTAATACCAGAATGGCAAGAAAGATAGAAAATTGCATTCCGCAAATTCGACAGCTTAATACCAAAATGGCAAAGAAAGATAGTAATTCACATTCCGCTACTTCACTAGCTCAATACAAGAATGGCAAGGAAAGATAGAAATTCCTCATTGGTTCACTTGAAATCAAAAAGCATAAAAAAAACACGCACAACTCATTAAACATTAACACAGTAGTGGCGCACAAATTCCTTCTATTTCCATGCAGTATAAAGAACTAAATTTTCTTGACACTATCGCACTACAGAAAGATCGAACAAATTATTCCCACACACAACTACAAGAAGTTGATAAAGATTAGGAGTAAGGTAGAAGCAGTCATGCCTTCTGTGAGGTTGAACCGTCGTTTCCCAGCTACTGCGTTTACTAGCTTCCTTCTCTATACTAGTCTCCTCTTCCCATCCAGCTACTTCTGCTATCCCTTTCTCCTTTCTTTCGTCACTTCCCAAAAATTGAAAAATCTCCCTCCACAAATACACCACCCGACGGTTTAAACAACCACCTCTGCATGAGATGGGATGACTCAGCTCGCCACTCTGCCACCTAGACGTACAAACCCGTAACCATGCTGAGAAGAACCCCGCTCACTCCCAAAACATTCACGAAAAGGAAGACAATCGGCACTAAGGTTGAGATGCCAAAAATATTAAAATAAAATAAAGAAATGAGGCATAAAAAAATGCCGAAATAACTCCAAGGTGACACCTAAGTCATACACCACCGAAGAGTTAAGAATGCTCCCACTTAAAGGAACGACACCCATGCTAAATTGAAAGAAACAATGGTATCCTAGCAAAAATGCTAGGGGTTAAGAATTAATATCATGACCTTGTGATAAAAAAGGTGACCAGGTTAACCCGAATCGAAGCCTATGCAATAATCATGAGTAGTCCTTGGCCAAAAGAATGGATCACTTGCCCACATAAATAGAAGGTTACCGATGTTAGTTCTTTTTTTACCATGAACATGCTCCTTCCTCTTTCCCGATGATACCTCTTCCCCTTCTAGCTAGTTGGTCCTACATTCACTTGAAATAACAATACGTAGTTAATTCTTGTCACGATAACCACTGATTATCAATAATACCATACATAATGAACTAAAAGATAATTAGATCCAATATCCCTATTTGATTGCTAAACCATCTAGTAAAATTCATATTTACTAATTCATCCATTAGTAACAAACCTTTCACATTTTCTCAACATAACAACTTGTTAATTTAAGTACTAAAACATTAAATATAAACAACACCAGATACCATTAGGTCATAATGCAATACCTGAAACCATTTAGAGCATATTGCGATACCAGATACCAATTAGGGCATAATACAATACCTGAAACCATTTAGGGCATATTGCGATACTAGATACCAATTAGGGCATAATACAATACCTGAAACCATTTAGGGCATATTGCGATACCAGAGGATGTTACATACCCATCCCCTTATGAATCATTGTCTCTAATGATTATAATGATCATGACAACTTACTTGTTCTATGTTAAAATCAACACAACAAAATTTATATTGGTAAATCCAGAATTCATCACATAAAGTTTACATTGTTTTTCTCTTAAATCAACTGATTATAAGCATTAAACAGAAATGGAAACTATTGATGTATCTCATCATAATCCTCCCAGGTAGCATTGTCCTTAGCGTATTGGTCCCACTGGACCTTACACTGCTTGACCTCTTTATTTCGCAAGCGAAGCTTACGTACCTCAAGCACTCTAATGGGCTCGACCATAACCACCCAGGGATCTCGTACCTGCAGAGAGTTCCAATCTATCATATGAGAAAAATATACTATATATTTTTTAAGGTAAGATACATGAAAGACATTATGCATAAGTGAGAGGGCTGGCGGTAGAGCAATCCTGTAGGCAATTGGGTTGATTACTTCCAAAACTTTGAATGGGCCTACAAATCTGGGGGCTAGTTTGGATGCCTTGCCAAAAGTGATGGCACTCTTATGAGGTTTGACTCAAAGAAGCACTTTCTCTCCTACTTAAAAATGTCTGGGTGTACGCTTTGCATCTTCATAGCTCTTCTGTCGATCGTTAGCTTATGCTAACCTTCGTCGGATTAGTCTAACCTCACTTTCCATTTCTGATAGCATTTCTGGACCGAGGACTATCTTATCTTCTAGCTTATCCCAGCTGATATGAGTTCTGCATCTCCTTCTGTATAATGCTTCAAATGGAGCCATCTTAATGGATGAGTGATAAGTGTTGTTGTAGGAAAATTCTACCAAGGGTAGGTAATCTTCCCATTTGTACTGATGTTCCATACAGTACATCCGAAGGAGATCCTCCAAAACCTGGTTCACTCGCTCTGTTTGCCCATCCGTTTCTGGATGATAAGCTGAGCTTATATTTAACTGAGTTCCCAAAGCTGTGAAAAGTGTTTGCCAAAATCTAGAAGTCATTCTGGCATCCCTGTCAGATATAATTTTCTCGAGTACACCGTGGAGTCTAAAAATTTCTTGGACAAATTTCCTAGCTATAACTGGAGCCCCATCAGTTAAGTTTCCAGGAATGAAATGAGCCACCTTTCTCAATTTATCCACCACCACCAAAATGGTGTTGTGCTTGTTTCGGGACATAGGTAGACCTTGAATAAAATCCATGTTGATTACTTGCCATTTCCATTCTGGCACAGCGTGAGGATAAAGTAATCCTGCTAGATATTGATGTTCTGCCTTCACTCTCTGGCATTCCAAGCAACTGGCGACAAACTTAGCAGCATCCTTTTTCATACCCTTCCAAAAGTACAAAGGCATGACACCAGCCATGAGCTTAGTAACTCCGGGGTGTCCGAAATATGGTGCGGAATGCACTTCTCTCCAGACTAAATTTCTCAGCTCGGAACAATCTGGTATATACATACGGCCTTCAAACCTTAGTGTACCATCTGCTTCGAACCTAAAGCCATCATACCTATGATCCTTAGGGTCATTATGGAGGGCTTCCTTAACTTGCTTATAGAATTGGTCCTCAAGGGATCCCCGAACCACTTGTTTAAAATTATTCAGAAGGGTCGCCATCACGGAGATGTGTCGTCTATGGCTTAAGGCGTCTACTACCCGATTTTCCTTCCCTTTAATGTAGTTGATTTCAAATTCATATTTTGCAATCAATTCCATCCACCTCCTCTGGCGCACATTTAAGTTGGGTTGAGTGAAAATATATTTTAGGCCTTGATGGTCAGACTTGAGTTCAAAGGGTTTCCCCAGTAAATAATGTCGCCACTTCTATAGTGCATGAATTATTGCTGCCAGTTCAAGATCATGCGGGGCGTAGTTAACTTCATAGTTCTTGAGTTTCCTAGACTCATAGGTGATCACCCTACCTTCTTGCATAAGTACTCCACCCAACCCCTCACCTGAGGTGTCAGTGACAACTAGAAACTGTCCCTCTGGATCTGGCACTTTTAGGATTGGAGCGGTGGTTAATTTTTCTTTGAGCGCTTCAAAGGCCTGATGGCACTTCTCGGTCCATTCAAACCGTTTTCCTTTTCGTTGAAGCGAGGTAATTGGGTTGGCAACACGAGAGAAATTTAAAACAAATTTCCGGTAATAGCCTACCAATCCCATGAAGCTTCTAACCTCTTGAACATTTTTGGGTTCTGGCCATTCTGATATTGCTTTTATCTTGGCTGGATCTACCGCTATTCCTTTCTCAAAAATAAAGTGTCCTAAGTATTGCACCTCCTTCTGGAAAAAGGCACACTTGGATAGTTTCCCATACAACTTGTGTTCCCGGAGTCGCTGTAAAACTAGGTGGAGGTGTTCCAAATGTTCCTCCTTATTCTTGGAATAAATGAGACTATCATCTAGAAATACTAACACAAACTTGTCCAAACAATCGTGGAAGATATTGTTCATAAGATTCATAAAAGCAGCTGGGGCATTGGTTAAACCGAAGGGTAAGACTATGAACTCATAATGCCCATATCGAGTACGGAAAGCGGTTTTATGCTCGTCTTCCTCTTTTAGTCTCAACTGGTGATACCCTGATCTCATATCAATTTTAGAAAAGACTGAGGCACCTCGCATCTGGTCGAATAGATCATCAATCTAAGGCAAGGGATATTTATTCTGGATTGTAACCTTATTTAACATACGATAATCTATGCATAGCAAGAGGGTCCCATCTTTTTTCTTGACAAAGATCACCGGTGCTACCCATGGTGACACACTTGGTTTAATTAACCCTTTATCAAGCAGTTCTTGGAGTTGGGCCTTAAGTTCCATTAGTTCTACTATTGTCATCATGTAGGGTATTTTTGAAATGGGTTCTGCCCCAGGTACCAGATCAATTGAAAAATCAAACACCCTCTTAGGGGGTAGTCCAGGTAGTTCCTCTGGAAAAACATCATGGAAGTCACATAGATAAGGATGTTTTTCTTTGAATTCATCCTTCAGTCCAGTGCTCTTTCCCAATTCCAGTTGAGCGTGGTCCTTAACACTATATAGGAGTATGTCCTCCACGTGCCTGATTTCTCAAAATTCATCAATTTCCTCCATCTTGACTATGAAGAGTTGACACCCTTTCTTCTCACTTCGTCTAAGTTGTGAAGCAGTCAATTGTCGGGTTTGAACCTCCTTTTTCTGACCTTGGATAAATACCGTATAGCCTTGTTCGTCCAAACACTCCACTATCTTGTTGAAACAGTCAACCTTAGCCCTATGTTGCCATAACCATCGCATACCTAGAATGATGTCGTAGGACCCTAGGGGTGCTACAAACAGGTTTACCTCTATTGCAAAAGTCGGAAGTTCAACCTTAGCTTCAAATAGACATTTCTCTACCTAAGCCCTAGACTGGTTTGCATACTCAATAGTCCAAGATTGAGCCATAAATCTTGCTCTTTTGGGGAATTCTCGAAGTACCTTAGGTGAAATGAAATTTTCAGTAGCTCCAGTGTCTATGAGGATAGTTATAGGGTAATTATAAAGTGTACCTGCTACTTCGATAGGGGTAATCTAGTAGTCCGCCTGCCGGTTATCGCCTGCTGCGTGGATCCTTTGCTAGAAGGCATTCTGTCGGCTAGGAAGTGTACTCTTATGATTTGTTCCACCCTGGGCTCTAGTGGGGCACTGATTTTCATAGTGTTCGCCTCCACAAGTAAAACATCCTCTAGGAGGTCCCTTCTTATCTGAGGTCTTTCCATGAGTATCATTGTCCTTTTTAGAGAAATTTGTATCCTTTCAATCCTTGTGGTACTCATTCTGATTGCCCTTATGTTTCTTATCATCTTTAGGCATAAAATCTTGCTTGTCAGGTTTCCTTTTAAATACATGGTTGGTCTGCCCCCACTTCCCTTTGCTCCGGCTCTTATCCCTAATAGAATCATCCTTCTTCAACTTTAATTCCTGTCGGACTGCTTTAGCATACGCTTCCGATGTAGTGATCGGGGCTAACATGTCCACAGGACCTCCGATCTGGTTATTTAACCCCATTATGTACTTCCTTAATTTGAAGGTCTTGTCTGACTGTAATTGAGGTACATACTTCAATAGCCTATTAAATTTTTCGGTATACTCATGGACTGAAAGGTCACCCTGCTTGAGGTCTTGGAAATCTGATAGTTTTTGCTCATAAAACAACTGTGGTAACCATCTTTGATGGAAGAGTTCCACGAACCTAATCCAAGTGATTGAGAAAGGGTGGAGTTTAAGTTCTGCCTTCTTGCTCTCCCACCAGTTGGTGGCCTCCCCCGTTAGCTGATATGAACCCCAAACAGTTTTTTGAGTTTCTGTGTAGTCACAAAGATTGAAATATTTCTCCATACCAGTCAACCATGCCTCAGCAGCATCACCAGGTATAGTTCCATCATACTGCGGGGGTTTAACCTTCTTCATATCTTTTGATATGATTCCCCTTGCAGGGTTCTGGTTCGGTGTATGACTCAACTCTCTATGGTCGGTCTAAGACTCCTCATTCTGACTATCCCTCTCCCTAGACTGTGTTTCTTCCTTGGTTCCGGTGTCGTCCAAGTTCCTTATTTTTTCCTCTAAGTTAGCTAACCGACTCTGATTCTCTTGCATCATTAGAAGTATTTGATCAAGTTTTTCAGTGGGAGTTGGGCCAGGTGGTCCATCCTCACTACGGGTGTTCTCCATAGAGTGATAACTGATACAAGGTAATGTGTTTTGATTTTAGAATCCTAACTACATTAATCTTAAAAGGTTGCTAAAGAATTCATGCAGAAAGAAATATTGACATGAAAGTATGAACTATATTAAAAACACTCGGAGCATAGACATCACATAATTTAAATAAATATAAAAAAAAGTTTCCATCATTAAATTCGTTCTACTACAAAATTTCCCGAAGGATAAATCACACCAAAATTGTGTTTCCCAGTTAATATGTTCTATACAATAGTTTCAATTTTTTCACTTGTGTTCCACTTTCAAGATAGCCTTAATCTCTGCTCTAATCTCGGGGGTCCATTCCCATCTCTGGTGTTTAATTCATTCCAGGGCGGCTGCCAGGGTCTCATAATCTTGAGGTGGATCGACTTTTGAGTAATCTTATTTTTTGTATAAGGCATTAGCCAGTTTAATTTGAAGTGGGTTCCGGACTCTCTTCCTTTTGGTTTGAATGAGTATGGCCATCCTCTCAATAATACAGGGTTCCTATTAGTTTCCTATCGGTTGCTAACTACCCCAGGTCCAGAGTTGAACCTAGTAGCTCTGATACCATATGTAACAGCTAACAAACAAGATTTGATTTTTAAATGCACATGAAAGGAAATGAAGTTGAGAAACAGGAAACAGGAATTATTTTTTTTTTAAAATAAATGTGAACATCATTATAGACAGAATTTAACCATCAAGAAAAGAAAATTGTTTACCCAATTTTAACTTGCAATTAGATAAAAAGCAGTAGTATCCAAATTCCTTGTTTCATAATCAAGCAAGAATGTAATAATACAAGCATAAACAAGGCATAAGAATTCCATACGTACATCACGTTAACTGAGATGAGATGCTGACATAAGATGCTGAAGTAGGGTGCTGAAGCCAAGGAAGAAAAGGTATCATCAGGGCGTTTAATCCTCCCAACCATGGATCTACTGATCCCACCTTGCACATTTCCACTGAAATGGCCCGGCCCTCTGCAAGTAGGAGCATGGTCATGGTAATCTCGGAACTAGTGTAAGGATTCCTACAAACGCAATCGGTCAACCCTATAGCTTCTGCTATCATGGTTGACACCTGACTCAATCTGTATCTGGTACCCTTATCTGACTAGTACTAACATCTCGGTTAGAATTCCTCGGCCAAGGAATTATCCTACATGGTTGGCATGTAGTTAGTCTCCCACCCTATCCGTTTATTTCAAGTATCGGTGTTATACTTTCTAATTTCTCATTATGCTTCCTCTTCTGCAATCAAGAAAAAGTTGTCTATATGTTACGGTAATCTGAGGTAAAAATTCAAGGGGTTGAGACCCCTCTGTCCCAAGATAGGCAACAAGATACTAAACTACCCAACTATTACTGTCTAAGGTATTCAGAAACCAGGTAAATAATTAATACAGCAGTACTATAATTACAAGCTTGGTAGACGTTCGTCATTGAAGAAAGGAAGACAGCTTCCATTACTATCCTAACATGACAGATCTCCACAAATAGGAATTAATAATGAGGCAATAGGATGCGTCCCTGTCAACAGTGCCTACTCAGCAAGATGATAATTTTCTTAAAGAGGAAGAAGAACTTCTTCATAAGAATTTTTTTTTCCATATCCCAGGAAGAACTCACAGAAACTACCCGCACACCCCAATACACAAGGCAATCTTACTTCAATAAGATTTAAGAGTAGAACCCACGGTGATACTCCTGATACTCGGCAATGTCGCACAAAGAGGTTCTAAAAGAATTAAATCTCATTCCGCTACTTCAGTAGCTCGACGCCAAATGGCAAGGAAAAGATAGAAAATCTTAGTCCGCTAATTCGACAGCTTATACAAGAATGGCCAAGAAAGATAGAAATTCACATTCCACAAATTCGACAGCTTATACAAGAATGGCCAAGAAAGATAGAAATTCACATTCCACAAATTCAACAGCTTAATACCAGATGGAAAGAAAGATAGAAAATCACATTCTGCAAATTCGACAGCTTAATACCAGAATGGCAAGAAAGATAGAAAATCACATTCCACAAATTCGACAGCTTAATACCAGAATGGCAAAGAAAGATAGTAATTCACATTCCACTACTTCAGTAGCTGAATACAAGAATGGCAAGGAAAGATAGAAATTCCTCATTGGTTCACTTGATATCAGAAAGCATAAAAAAAACACGCACAACTCATTAAACATTAACATAGTAGTGGCGCACAAATTCCTTCTATTTCCGCGCAGTATAAAGAACTAACTTTTCTTGACACTATTGCACTATAGAAAGATCGAACAAATTCTTCCCACACACAACTACAAGAAGTTGATAAATATTAGGAGTAAGGTAGAAGTGGTCATGCCTTCTGTGAGGTTGAACCGTCGTTTCCCAGCTACTACGTTTACTAGCTTCCTTCTCTATACTAGTCTCCTCTTCCCGTCCAGCTCCTACTATCCCTTTCTCCTTTCTTCCGTCACTTCCCAAAAACTGAAAAATCTCCCTCCACAAATACACCACCCGACGGTTTAAACAACCACCTCTGCGCGAGCTGGGGTGACTCAACTTGCCACTCCGCCACCTAGACGTACAAACCCGTAACCATGCTGAGAAGAACCCCACTCACTCCCAAAACATTCACGGAAAGGAAGACAATCAGCACTAAGGTTGAGATGCCAAAAAGATTAAAACAAAATAAAGAAATGAGGCATTAAAAAAATGCCGAAATAACTCCAAGGTGACACCTAAGTCATACACCACCGAAGAGTTAAGAATGCTCCCACTTAAAGGAATGACACCCATGCTAAATTGAAAGAAACAATGGTAGCCTAGCAAAAAGGCTAGGGGTTAAGAATTAATATCACGACCTTGTGATAAAAAAGGTGACCAGATTAACTCGAATTGAAGCCTATGCAATAATCATGACTAGTCCTTGGCCAAAAGAATGGATCACTTGCCCACATAAATAGAAGGTTACCGATGTTAGTTTTTTGTTTACCATGAACATGCTCCTTCCTCTTTCCCGATGATACCTCTTCCCCTTCCGGCTAGTTGGTCCTGCATTCACTTGAAATAACAATACGTAGTTAATTCTTTTCATGATAACCACTGATAATCAATAATACCATACATAATGAACCAAAAGATAATTAGATCCAGTATCCCTATTTGATTGCTAAACCATCTAGTAAAATTTGTATTTACTAATTCATCCATTAGTAACAAACCTTTCACATTTTCTCAACATAACAACTTTTTAATTTAAGTACTAAAACATTAAATATAAACAACACTAGATACCATTAGGTCATAATGCAATACCTGGAACCATTTAGGGCATATTGCGATACCAAATACCAATTAGGGCATAATACAATACTTGAAACCATTTCGGGCATATTGCGATACCAGATACCAATTAGGGCATAATACAATCCCTGAAACCATTTAGGGCATATTGTGATACCAGAGGATGTTACACTTTTTCTTATTCACAGCTATTTTTAAACTCCTTGTAATCTTCTCCTCTGAACATATTACTTGCCACTATGTATGAGAGGTAATTCAAGAGGCTCAAAGAAGCACAAGCACCTGGTTTCACAGAAGAAATTTTTGTACTTGTTAGGCCAATATGTAACACAGATGCTCCCTCCCACTTCCCACCTCATTATCTTCCCTTCCATATCAGTTTTCACCCTCCAACTTATGTCTTGGGAATACTCATCCCCAGCAAAAATAACCCCACCTTGCCTGGTGAAAGGGCTGAGAGCAGAAGAATATATGTCCCTAAACCAGGCCTTGGTTTGCATCCATTCCATTTTGGAGGGCCTGGAGGAGGCAACTTGTTTAGCGGTGAGAGTGTCATAGAGAGCCTAGTTGAAGATTCACTGGCTCCCCTCACTAGTACATTTGACCCTATTTTTTGACCAAAAATTCCGACCAACTTGCAAAATGTTTTTTCTTGGTTGGAATGTACAAGAAAAACTTTGTTTTTTTTAAATCTATCCCTGAGTTGGTCAAAATTTCAACCAATATCATGTTGGTTGAAATTTCGACGAACACGGGCATAAATTTTTTAAAAAAAGCGGCATTTGCTTTAAAAGAAATAAAGAAATGGAGAAACCGTAACCTAAAAGGCTTACGTTAAATCCAAAACAAAAGTTATTTGTTTTGTGTTTCATTTGGTCATTTTCTTGGATTTTTTCTTTGGAGAAAACATGAGCTATGGATAGGGTTTGGAAACCCTAGCAGCCGCCATGGAAGAAGGAAGAAAGGTCTGCCGCTATGAAAGGATTTGTCTGGAGTTTGTAGTTGCCATGAAAGGATACTGCCTCTGTGACTTCTTTGTGGCTTCTTTGCTGGAAACGTTGCTTCATTTGGAAGAATTTTTGATTTTTCTATGGCTGCAAATGAAGAACCTCTAATTTTTCTTTGAAAAACCGTGACGTCTTGTACAAAACGTGGATGCCATGGAAGGATTTTTTTGTTTTTTACATGGTTGAAAGCTATTTTGTTTGTATTTCCCTCTTGCTGTTCTGAAACTCCTTTGAAATATACTAGGTTTTTTAAGAAAAAACATCTAATTTTTCTGCAAATTTTGATAAAAAAAACTGTATCTTTCTTTCATGAAGTTGTAAATCTCTGAGCATTTTTGCCTTTTGCTGAAAAAACATGACTGTTATTTCGTTTATGTTGGCATTTTTGGAAACAAATCATGGCTACTATTTGCAAAACAATCTGAAAATCTATATCTTTTCACCTCCATGCTTTACTATTCATACTGTTTTTGCTTTGAAAAAGACTAATTTTTTTCAAAAAATTGTATCTAGGTATGAAGAAAAACAACCCAGAATTACTTGCTAGTCATATCTGTTGACATATTCTTCAGAAAAAATGAATTTCTTTCAAAATCAGCATTCTTTGTTAAAAAAATCTGAAAGTGCCCATAACATTAGCTACTGAAACTTAACTAGCTGTTCCTTCCTTTACACATTTTAGCTTCATTGTTGAAAGAAGAAAGTAATATTTTTTCCATTTGCAATATGCTTGGTTTTTTAGAAAAAATGTGACTGGTTTTGAAACATCTCTAAAAATCTATAACTTTCACCATGCTTTTGAAGGAAAACACTTGTTGTTTTGCATTTGCATCAAAAGATATTGATACCTTTGATAAAAACCTGATTTATTCTTGTAATGTAATCCCAAAAAAATTTGAACATGGGTATGACTGAAAATGAGGCTTTAGTTGAAGGAAATGTTTTACCTTCAGGCTGAAACTATGGCCGTCTGTTGTTGAACTACCCAAAAATACCTATTGTTCTTTGAATCCACCATGTCATCTCTTGTTGTAAAAGAAATGTATGTTGTTCATTGCATTTCTAAAAATCTGAAAAATGAATAAAACATGGCTCCATTCCTGTGCATATC
>MU225451.1:1506767-1528280 GCA_018584345.1 Thuja plicata
TATATATATATCCAAATAATATTATATAGAATTCAAATTTGCAAATACACTTTTACTTAATAAAAAAGGATTCAAACACAAAAATATCCAAATAATATTATATAGAATTCAAATTTACAAATACAATATGTCAAAAGGATAATATATAATCCATGTTTCCTTTCTTTCTGATCTAAAAACTTCCCTACAAAAACATACACAACTTAAACCAAAACAATATAATTTAAAACTTATAAATTTCTTAGTTATGCACAGGCCATTTCCTTTTGCTTAATCACAGCCGTTTTTAAACTCCTTGTAATCTTCTCCACTGAACATATTACTTGCCACTGCGTATGAGAGGTAATTCAAGAGGCTCAGAGAAGCGCAGGCACCTGGTTTCACAGAAGAAAGTTCTGTACTTGTTAGGCCAATATGTAACACAGATGCTCCCTCCCACTTCCCACCTCATTATCTCCCCTTCCATACAAGTTTTCACCCTCCAACTTATGTTTTGGGAATACTCATCCCCAGCAAAAACAACCCCACCTTGCCTGGTGAAAGGGCTGAGAGCAGAAGAATATCTGTCCCTGAACCAGGCCTTGGTTTGCATCCATTCCATTTTGGAGGGCCTGGAAGAGGCCACTTGTTTAGCGGTGAGAGTGTCATAGAGAGCCCAGTCAAAGATTCCCTGGCTCCCCTTCACAGACTGCTCCATCTTCCAAGCTTTCATGCTCACTGTTGATCCTTCCTTGCCTCCAATTTTCAGTACAGCGAAGCTGCTTGGGAGTTCGAACCCTGTCTCCACGCTCCTCTCGTTGCTCATCTCCACAGATGGGTTGGCAGATGACATATTTAAGGACACCGCCAGAAGCTTCGATTCCTTCTGAGGGGCCAACTCGATTGAGACTCTGGAAGGGAAATGTTTCTCCTCTGAAAGCCCGCTTTCCTCCATTGAGTCCTCTGATATTAGAGGAACAACATCGCATCTGATATTGTCCACCTTCACACGAACCTGTTACATTCGAACCGACAATGAATAAACTAACCAAAAAAAAAGCCAGTAGCTTAGATGCCATTTGAGCTGTTGGATTTTGGTTTCGGCTGCAAACATCATACACTAAGAACTGGTTCTTAGGTAAAAAGTGCTAAATAGTCAATTTGACTTATTTTTTCCAAGCTTAATTTTTTTTTCTTAATATGTAATTTTTAAGTGCAGCTGGATTTTGGCCCTGAACTCCTAATAGATGAGACCCTGAACTCCTAACAGATTGAGACCATTAGCAAGCTCAAACGCAGGACATCCATGCTCACAGATTTGGGCACTGTCATACACACTAATGAGTCTAGTACCTGCCCATTTCTGCCTCTAGTTTGGCTTGTTGGAAATGAGTTACATTCAGATTAATTATGGATGAACTAACCACGACAGGTATAGTGGTTTAGTTGATAGAGTACTCAGTTTAAATGGAAAGCCTTAGGTTCAAATCTTAGGTAGTCTAAATGAACTTTAATTCAGTATATGGTCTTGGGGTCTAAGTTAGGAGTCTCAAATATCTGTAATGTGGTTCAAAAGGGATGTTTGAAATAAGTCGCAGATGAATCGATGATCCACTAGTCATAAAAGAGATAGTAATTTGATTGGTAGACCATCTATAATGTGGTTTAAAGGGGTGTTGGAAATGAGCCACACTTGAATTGACAATGGACTAGTCACAAGAAGTAGTAGCTCAATTGAAAGGGTGCCAACAGTGTTGTTTAAAGGAGATGGTGACTATAAGCTGCACTCGAACTTACAATGGACTAGCCATAAATGAGCTAGTAGCTCAATTGATAGAGCACTTACAATGTGGTTTAAAGGAGGTGTTGGAAATAAGCCACACTCGAACTAATGATGGACCAACAACAAAGAAGCCAATACCTCAACTAGTAAAGCACCTACAACATGGTTTTAAAAAGTGTTGGAAATAAGCCACTTGGATTAACAATAGACTAACCACAAAAGAACTAGTAGCTCAATTGGTAGACCACCTATAGTGTGGTTTAAAGGGGGTTCTAGAAATAAGCCAAACTCAAACCAACGAAGCATTAGCTACAAATGAGCCAATAGTTCAATTGGTAGAGCACCTATAGTATAACTTAAAGGGGAGTTGAAAATAAACCACTCAAATTGGCAGTAGACTATCCATAACAAAGCTAGTAGCTCAATTGTTACAGCACCTATAGTGTGGTTTAAAGGGGGTGTTGGAAATAAGTCGCATTCGAACCAATGATGAACTAACCCCAAAGAGCTAATAGCTCAATTGGAAGAGCATCTATAGTGTGGTTTAAAGAAGTATTAGAAATAGGCCACTCAAACAATAAATTGACTACAAAATAGCTAATACCTCGAGCACCTACAATATAAGCTAAAGAAGGTTTTGAAAATAAGCCACTTGAATTGACAATAGACTAACCACAAAAGAGCTAGTAACTTAGTTGGTACTAATATAACTCAAAATAAGTCACACTCGATTGATGATAACTTAGCTACAAGAGGACCCATATCTTGTAAAACATTTGACACACTAAATAAGAGATCCTAAATTTGGGTCTTAACCAGATAATTCTATCAATATGGAGAATACCAAGACGGAAAATGAGAGAAGGTTTTACCTCAATCCAGTCGGGAGTGAAATCCAAAACATAGCTGAGCTGCAGAACCGCCTCGACGTGCAGGTAACTCAAAGCGACGGCAAGTCCTTCGTCCTTAGTACTGGAATGCTTATCAACGGCCCTCATAGCCAAAACAGGTGTGTAAACCCTAATCTTCCACAGCCCCTTGGTGGAGGCGCTATAAGAATAGGGCGACGGAATTCGCTTACCAACACTTCTATCCCACGCCAAACTCTCCGGGTCTTTGCTGGCCAAAAACACCCTGTTTGTTATGAGCAGAGCCATGGATCTCATCACCCGCTCTTCAATTTTGCTTCCAACCCCTTCCAACACCCCCTTCCAGTAATCCCCATTTTTAACCTCTTTCTCCAGTTCCTTCTCTATTGCTTCCACACAGCATGATCTGATATCCCCCGGGGCCTCGTAATAGCAAACGCACAGAGCTAATGCCAGAAATGCGCACTTGAACATGCCCTTCGAGTGATTCGAACGCATGACCTCCTGCAAGTCTACATGGCTTTCAATCCGGGGGAGAAGCTTTTGTGGACCGTACAGTAAAATTCCCTCTATAAAGTTCAGGAAAAGATCAAACATGGCCTTCTCTTTGGGATGGATTTTACCTGGGTTTGATGTCCATAGTGGGATTGAAAACTGGAAATCTGCAAGCAGTGAGAAAATAACTTGGTCCTCCCTGGTTTGAAATCCAGGCTTTTTAATGGCGGAAAAGAGTAGGGAAACCTGTGAACCGTTGCAGAGAGTGAGGGACTTGTCATCCTTCTGCCAATCTGAGGTTTCTGGTAGCGCAGAAATCCAGTCCCAAATGTCTGGGAATTCCCCATTAATTGAATTGCACGACATTGTTGAGGTTTTGCTTGTTGATCTCCAGGGCTACAAAATGCCGAATTGCTTCAGAATTTGACAGAGCTCGTTTATTCATTTTGGTTATCCAAGGATTGGATTGAAGATGGTGGGAATATATCGCGGTCACTCTCGAACTTTGAATATGTGCGGCAGTAGCTTAGTTGATAAGCGAACTCTAGGAAGCGAAGAGGGTTACGTAAAGAACTCAGTTCCCATAATAATAGGCCTGTGGGCAAAATCCAAATAAATTCTTACTCTATTACTCAAAGAGAAATATTAAAAAGAAGTTAGAAGGGTTCATTTATAGTTCATCATGTCGGACAGTTTGTATATAGGTTTATAAATGACTTGTACTAATATAGAACTATTCTATAGGTCTTTGTAAATGTTCTACAAACAAGACATAGGATTTGAGCTTGTGGCCTCTCTTTCGAAAGGGAATATTGGAAAGAAATCAATGATTCATTTTAATTTTTAAACTAGGAACTTTTAATTTAAGACGTTCAAGCAAAAACGTTATATAAACTCCTTTTTTAAAAATTTGAGAAAAGGTAATTCAAGCAATTAGTTTTGTAATTAAGGAAGTCATTTTCTTTGTTGTGGATTATGTTCGATGATCTAATCTAGTGTTTTGTGATTGTTGCTATTTAAATTTGTATTTTTATACATCTTGAAATTGACATGGGAAATCTTGTAAATACAAGACATGATTTAAAGGATAACGCTATATTGAAATTTAGAGCTTATTATTTTTTATGAATTCTTCGTTGAATTTGAGAGGAAAGGAAGAGTATGCTCAAAATATAATATTAATCTACAAAATCGAGCACCAATCAAGAGATTTCACTTCTTCCATTGGGACAATTGGATGGAATTCCTATCATTCAAAATCAACAAATAATAGATTTTTTTATGAATAAAATAAGGTTTTGAATTACATTACATTTGAACAATGATAAAAAAGAGTTTAGGAAATGCATAGATAAACATAGCAAGGAGAGTGTGTGTGTGTGTGTGTGTATTCATTGACAAGTTTCATCTGATAGCACAATAGTTACAAGTTGTCAAACTAAAAACTTTGAAACATTGTGCTAAGCATTTGATCTTTTGGTTGCAATTAATGGTTCCACTGTGCTAAGGTCTTTATTTCTGTTCTTCACTACTTGATGGGGCTCACTCAAGATAACGTGTCAATTTTCCACCAATGGTAAATAGAAAGAGGTTTCAAAAAAATAACATTTCCCTATGGTGTTGATTCTTGAGCTATGAAATAGTCAACAATGCAAACTAATTTTTTATGGCACGGGCTAAAGAAAAATTGTGTATCCAACCAAAATTCCTACAACATTGAGATTTATTTTGATAAATATATAATCTTTTGCAACTAATCGACTCTTGAACTAAATGGGAAACAAAATTATAAGATAGAAGAAAAAGAAGAGAACAAGAAATACTAATCAATTTAATCTTAAAAGAAATAAATTAAGAGAGAATATTTATAGCTCTAGTGACCCATTAAAGGATCCTTTCTTGTGATAAGTCATCTACTAGGGTATGGATACTTTAGGTTTAGTCAAAAATAGTATTTTCAAATTTAAGTAATGTTCCATAGGGACTAAAAGTACATATTCACCAAGGTATCCTAGAAGGATGCTCATTTTTAATAGTTGGATAGCCTTTCCTTTTGAATGTTTAGAAGGCATTATCTAAGTCATTGATATCCTTGTGATAAATGCTCTTAACCTTCCCAATAATACCTTTGTACAAGGAATTCAATAATACAAGTGAACATATACCTACTTGTACTTCTATAATATTTAGAACATATGTAATCCTCCATATCATTTATGTTTTTCTTAATTTTACATGAAATTTATTCCAAAACTTCTTATTCTAACACCTCATTATGATTACAAAATGGCAGGGAATTACCTTTTAGTCAACATGGTTATGCACATCCCCATCCCTAGCATGGCTTTTTCTAAAGTGACAAATTGGAAATTATACTTTAGAGTGAATTTATCTTTTCTCTAAGATCAATTGATTTTTATTGCTAATGCTAAGACTTATGTTTAAAAGTTCATACAACTTCTTGATCAAGGAATCTATTTATGATACTTTAAGAAATAGAAAACTAATGGCTTAGTCTAGTTCAACATATACTTTTGTGGAGAAGGGAATTCACCACCCTCAAGAATGATTAAACCCCAAGGAGAAAATTGTCCCTTATGCCACCTCACTTCTACTAGCACTCTAAAAATAGATTTTAAGTTCCTTTCATATTTCTATCAATTTTCTAATCTATTGAAATATTATTTGACATCATTGTGTTAAGCTAGGGACTTGGAATGTATTACTTGTTTTTTATTAAATGGGGCTAAAAATACAATTTCCCTAAAATTATAATATTTGTTGGCTCTTAGAACTGGGTTTTCCCATGTTTGTATATTCTTTATGCAAGAGTATTGGTATATCAATAATATAGTTTCAATAGTTTTTACAGATCATGTCATGAAAGTATAAGTTTAATTGTCTATTTTCAAAAGCTAGGTATATTTTTATTTTCTATTGCTTCTAAATTTTTAAGGCATTGACATAGGTTTTTAATAATTTCAGAAGTGATGGAACCTCTAAAGTGTGCACAATATGACCATGTCGTAAACCCAGAATAATCTCTTCCTACACAACATATAACTATAAAATATGAATACGTATATGGAGGAGTATCCTTTAAATAAAAAAATGTCTTCCAAAAACAAAGGCGCGTCCTATGAAGATGCATCCTACACCTCACACATTAAGGAATAAATATGTTAGAATATTCAATTGTATCAATTCTCTTAAGAATCTAATTGATCTTTTAATGCAAATCCAATTGCATAGTAGCTTTCAATGTCCTCTTCTTTTAAGAATCCACACTCTAAAGGTGATTATATTGTTTTTGTGTATTTTTTGATGTGCAATCTCCCATTTATGAGAAATTTGATGCAGAGCATGGATAGAAAATATAAAAACACACAAAATAAACCAATACTTCAATCCTCAAGCACCCAAATGGTGGATTTCTCTCACAACCCTATAAGCTCGCTAGTTGCCATTCAAATATACCTTTTTGGACATAAGTTATGGAGAAAGCCTTTCCTAAATGAAAGGAAACTTGTTTAAAATACCCATTTGAGCTTTAGTCAACATATTTTAAAATCAAGGTAGGTTACTTTGTATGGAATGCTCCAAAAATCAACTATCCTTCTACTAATTAGGCCTAAAAAGGGCTAATTTGGGACCAAGTGCTCTAGGGCATCACCACAAATAGGTCTCTATAGATCTTACAACCATCTCCTAGTCTTGATAGGATCTTTACACATCCAATAAAAATTTTCACTTTCCAACAATGAATTTTCAAACTCCCTTTGTAAAATTTACTACTACTATCATGGTTTCTTGGCCTAGCACATGAAGATACCAAACAAATAGTCATTCATAACTTTTTCAAAATAAATAAATAAGGAAATCACTTTGGTGAGACTGTATATAAACCTAAGAAAGGAATTTCCTTAAATTTCTATCAAGATCCAATGGTGGAAAAGTGTGTTATGTTGTTTTTCCCAAAACTGGTAACCTTAGGTAGAGTTCTAGGCAGTCTGCACTAAAATTGCCATAACTTTCTCCAAAATTATTGAAATTCAACCAAACCAAAACAAAATGAAAGGTAACTTGTTTATCTTTAAAATAATACTATGTAAATTTAATACCATTTAAATTTCATACAAATTCCATACATATTTGTACCAATCAAGAAAATAGATAAGATGCATTCAAAAAATATAGAAAAAATAGAATTTTATTGCTTCCAATATTTCCAAAACATCAAAAACCCTTTGTTCTCGGCCAAAAAAATCCTTTTTAAACCTTTTTAAATAGATCATCAACAACCAATACCTACCTTTCAAATAAAAACCCTTCAATTTTTCACTTTGTGCAACATCGACCCTTCATATTCCACATTGTGCAATTTGACAACATTTGCAACATTGACATTTTTTTGAAACTAGACACTTCTACTCACCTAATGACCTAACTTAGACTCCAACACATATGAAATGGTCTTAGAAGACTTTATTACATGTAAACCACTCAAATAAAATAAAATATCAACTTTTGACCCCTTGGAGGCATGAAGACCTATGGGTGCCCCTACACCATACTCCCAAGGGAGAGAAAATTTGAGTTACATCTCAAATATGAATCTTCTTTCTTGTCTTCTAGTTCCTTTTCATGATTCCATTATTTTAATTTTGCAAGACCTTAACTATATTTTCTTCAACCAGTTCACATGAGTGTTTTGGTCCAACAAAATGTTTCTTGAGCCAAGGCCAATTGGGCATTATATACGGGCATGAGTTGTTTCTTATCTCTCATTTTAACTTTAGCTTTGACTTCCATTAGATTTGTATGTTCTCATTCATCCACTTTATCTTCTTTACTTGCACGAGAAACAAAGATATTAAGGAAATCATATTCTTCTTCTTCAAACTTCACTTCTTCATCCACCTCATGTTGTTTGTCATACATGCTCTTCTCTTTATTATTCCCCAAAATATTTGGCATCACCTCAACCTCACTCAGCCATTCATTTTCATTTTTGAATTGATCACCTATTCTTTTGTTCTCCTTGACATCAAAATTCTCAACTCTCTGTTCTTCTCTTGAGAATCATGTTATCTCCTTACCCTCCATAACTATCTTCTATCCTTGGACTATCCTTGAGTCCTCTACAAATTCATGTGTTGTCACTTCCTCTTCGTAAACATCACCCACTTCTTGAAATCAATGTCACAATTACTATCATTAGTTTTGATCAAATTCAAAAAAAGTTTCTTCCACATCTTTTTCGACTGGTTTTTTAAACAACGTGGTATTTTGAAAATTTGTTACCTCATCCATTACCTCATTTGTCTTTTCCTCATACTATCATACAACCTTCTCACTTAAAAGAAAGATTTCAATTCCTATGCTCTCATCCTTCAAGGTTGTTAATGCACATTTCTCCTCATCCTTTATCAACTCATATGTGTTGTGTTTCTTGTTATACCTTTATGTCCTACTATAATGACACAACCTTCCAAACATAAGGTGACATACATCCAAATGTATAATATCACAAACTATTTCATCCTTATAAGGGCCTATGTGAAACTCAACTTTGCATTTCTCACTTACAGTTATCTGGGTACCTTTCTTAAGCCAAGTCACTAAATAGGGCATGGTGTCTTGTATTCTTTCCAAACCCAATTTATCAACCATATATTTAGAAATAATAGTATCCATGCAAATATCTAAAATCACAACTTGACAACATTTACCTTTGGATTTACATGTAGTTCGGAATAATATTTTCTTTGCCAGCTTGCTAACCTTCTTGGCTGAAATTTCTTCCTCTTGTAGAACCTTTTTCATATCTTCCTCTTATATCTTCTCTACCAATTTGAATGATCTACTTAACAATGTTGATGCTCTCTGCCCATCTTTCTTCTTATTAAGAGTCATCCTTCCAAAACATAGACTTCCAAACCCTTGCCTAGATTTTTGGTCTTTGATACCAATTTGATGCAGAGAAGGGATAGAAATTATGAAAACACACAAAAGAAATGAATACCTCAATCCTTACACCATCCAAATGGTGGATTTCTCTCACAAACCTATAACCTCTCTAGTAGTCTTTCAAACATGACTTTTTGGATATAAATTTTGGAGAAGACCTTATCTACAAGAAAGAAAACTTGTTTTAGATACTCATTTGGGCTTTGGGCTTTATTCAACATATCTTAAAATAAAGGTACAGAATGCTTCAAAAATTGATTGTCCTACCAAATTGGCCTAAAAGGGCTAATTTGGGACCTAGTGCTTTAGGGAATCACCACAAATAGGTCTCTAAAGATATTCCAACCACCTCCTAGTCTTGACCAGATATTTACACATCCAATGACATATTTCACTTGCTAATAATGCATTTCCAAACTCCCTTTGTCTACTCCTTTCATGGTTTCTTGGCCCAGTATATGAAGATATCATATACAAAGAGTCATTCATAACTTTTGAAAATAAAATAACTGAGAAAACCATTTCGGTGTGACTGTAGATAAACCTAAGATAGACGTAGAGTTCCAGGCAACCTGCACTAAAATTTCCATAACTTTCTCCAAACAAGTAATTAAATTTAACCAAACCATAACCGAATGAAAGGTAATTAATTTATCTTTATAACCATACCATGTGCGATTCATACAAATTGTGGACAGATCCATACCAATCAAGAAAACAACAAAGAAGCATTCAAAAAATGCAAGAAAAGTAGATTTGTATTGCTTGGACAATCTTTACAAAACATCAAAACCAGTTTATTCTCAACCATAAAGGACCATTTTAAACCTTTTTCAAAAGATCCTCAATAGTCCCTAACTACCTTACAAATTACAACCATTTAATTTCCCACTTTGTGCAACATTGATCCTTCATATTCCACATTGTGCAATTTGACAACATTTTCAACATTAACATTTTTTATGACTAGAAACTTCCACTCGCCTGATGACCTAACTTAGACTGCAACACATATAAAATGGTTTTAGAAGACCTTATTACATGTAAACCACTGAAATAAAGCAAACTATCAAATTTTCACCCCTTAGAGGCATGAAGACCTATGGGTTCCCTTGCGCCAAAATCTAAGTATTTTAGGAATTATTGAAAGAAGGGACCATATATTATGTTGGAACTCCCACGACAAATCCCATAGTTTAAAATATTCGATTAACTAGAAATCTAAATTTTTCAATACTCAAAGACATATAAATAGATTTATTTCTTCCTAATAAAATAAGAAATAAATCCCTTTCCTAGAAATATTAGATAGTTTTGAACTATAAATGAAATATGTTAATGATGTATCATTCTTTCCACTAATCTAATAAGAGAGATTATGATTTGTTAAATGATGTATCATTGTATATTTTCTCCATCATTAGCAAAAGAGATTTTAAAAATGTAAATGATATGGCTCACAATTGCTTCATTCACCACTTAAAAACTTATTTAAGGAATTATTTTTGACTAAGCTATTAGTTATGGATTTTTTTTTTGATATTTTTAATAAAAAAAAATTAATAATAATTGTAAACAAAACTACCTTTTTTATATCACCTCTTGCATTGGTTAGTAAAGCTAAACTTATTGCATGTGAATATTTATTTGACAATACATATGGCATGATGCATGATATTTCACCTCATAGACATCCTTACAAAAGAAAAATCATTCATAATTTAAGAAATAAACAAATAAATAAATCATTTTGCAAGATATTAGATAAAAATATGTCGTCATCAAACACGTATATTCTCAAGCATAAGAGTCATTTAATCTATTCAATGTAAAGACCTAACTTTGATGTGACTTAATGTAATCAAAGGAAATATAACTTATTTTATAGAAATACTCATTATTTTGTAGAAAGTCTTGGAAAAATAAATAATTTTTAAATATAAACAGAAAAGTAAAAATTGGAAAATTAGAAAATAATATATTTTGATGAAAGATAAAATAGAGACTATTTTAACAGGATAAATGAACATTGATAAAAGAATAAGATGACTTAGAAACTGCTAATCAAAATTTGAATGAATTTCAAAAGATAATTTAGGTTTCATTGAGATCGTAGTTTGTGTTATGGTTTAATCTTCTAAAGGTTTGTGTAGGGTCAATCATTATTTCTAAGAACCACAATATAAAATAGGACAAAAAGCCCTCATATCGTTACTATTACAATAACACTCACAATATATTATGAACTTTAAAAGTAGAAGACGATTTTAAAGGGATAATTTAAAGACACAAAAATAGTATAGGAAAGATTAGAAGTTGAATATCATCTTAATGAAATGTAGCTCATAAATAGAAACTTAAGAAAATTCTTATATAATCATTATTGTAAAAAAATTAATCTTAAGTAGCAAAGAATTTTCAATTCTCCATCTTTATGAAGAGAAGTATGGACTCTACGGATATAAATCAACCCTTGCCAAACTTTTGCTTGCCACTTCAATTACATTAAATGTTGTAACATTTATTTTTCACACACTATTTTCTTAGGCACGGGCTAAGCTCCAAACAAAACTTAAAAATAAAAATAAAAAGGTCAAATTTCTTGTTTTTTTCAAATTCGTAAAAACATATTGATTTTTTTACAATTTTTTTGTGGTTTTCGACCACAAAATATATAGATCATGAAGAACATATACTGAAAATTTTGCAAAAATGTCTTAGATTTTCTGATTTTTGAAATTTGGTAATAGTACATTTTGTAAAAAACTTAGCCCCATCCATTTTCTTATATAAAAAAATACAAAAAATTAATACAATTTTTAGGATTGAAAATTTATTAAAAGACATCGACCAATAAATATATATATATATATATATATATAAGCCGAAGGACGACGAAGAGGTCTATATAAAACAAACAGATTCAGATCCGTAGTGAGAGACAAAGATTACTTGGCGCTGCGTATGAGAGGAAGTTCAACAGGCTCACAGAAATCCAGCTGCCTGGTTTCACAGAAGAAAGTTCTGTACTTGTTCGGCCAATAAGTAACACAAATACTCCCTCCCGCTTCCCATCTCATTATCTTCCCTTCCATTTCAGTTTTCACCCTCCAACTTATGCCTTGGGAATACTCATCCCCAGCAAACACAACCCCGCCTTGCCTGGTGAAAGGGCTGAAAGCGGAAGAATATCTGTCCTTAAACCAGGCCTTGGGCTGCATCCACTCCATCTTTGATGGCCTGGAGGAGGACACCTTTTTAGTGGTGAGAGTGTCGTACAGAGCCCAGTCGAAGATTCCCTGGCTCCCCTCAACAGATTGCTCCATCTTCCAAGCTTTCATGCTCACTGTCGATCCTTCCGTGCCTGTGAATCTCACTCCACCGTAGATGCCCGGGGGTTCGAACCCTGTCTCCGCGCTCCTTTCGCTGCTCATCTCGTAAGAAGGGTTCGCAGATGACATGTTTAAGGATACGGATATAAGCTTTGATTCGTTCTCAGGGGCCAATTCGATTGAGACTCTGGAAGGAAAATGTTTCTCGTCTCGAAGCCCGCTTTCCTCCTCCATTGAATCTTCGGATACCAGAGGAACAACGTCGCATCTGATATTGTCCACCTTTACGCGAACCTGTTCCGACATTTGTGTCATCGTCAGCAGAGTTTTAGTTTCTTCCATAAATTCGTCAAAGATCAAATCTTCATTGTTTGTAATATCATATTCTGATCGATTATAAAAATAAAAGACATTCTACATCATATTCTGATAGAATTGAAAATAAAAAATATGAAAATAAAAGATGTTCTTTCAGTTTTTATTCTTAATAGAAAAGATTTCATATCACATTATAAGAAATAAGCTTGATATCACGTTCTGATAAAATTTCAAAAGAAGAAAAGTTTTGAACTTAAAGATCCTGTTCCAACATTTATCTTATCATCTCTTCCATAAATTCATCAAAGATCAAATTTTGATCTTGTTGAGTGTAAATTGCGAGATATAAGATGGAGAACTGAACTTTTAATTTTCAATCGAAAAGATTTTAGTTTAAAGATTTAAAATGATCTGATATCATAAGTGATTGAGATTGAGAACATATTCTGATTAAATTTGAAGGAAAAATATTCTTCCATTTTTAACTTTCAATAGAAAATATTTCGATTTAATACTTCAACAAGATCACGCATTATAAATGACAGATTGAGATTATACTGTAATACAATTTGAGGGAAAAAATAATAATTTTTAACTTTCAAGCGAAAGATTTAAATCCAAAGTTTCAATCAGATCTGACATCACAAGTGATAAAAATGAGATCATAATCTGATTAAATTTTAAGAAAAAAATACTCTTAAATTTTTAGCTGTGAATAAAAAATATTTCAATTTAAAGAGCCAACAAGATCAAACATCATATATGATGAGATTGAGATCATAATCTTCAATTTTAACATTCTATCGTGAAGATTTCGGTTTAAAGATTCGTGTTCCTGTATGAAACAACTAAAAATTCTTTGCGATGGAAAAATAAAAAGAAAGAAACGCAAAAATCGATTAAATCCTAACAGTTTAGGGAGCAGTAAGATGGACAATGGAAAAAGGTTTACCTCGATCCAGTCGGGAGTGAAAATGAGATCATAGCTGAGCTGCAGAACGGCCTCGACATGAAGGTAACTTAAAGCGACGGCAAGCCTATCATCTTTGGAACTGTGATGTTTATCCACAGGTCTCAAGTCTAAAAGAGGCGAGTAAACCCTAACCTGCCAGAAGCCTTTGGTGGAGGTGCTGTAAGAACAGGGCAACGAAATCCGCATAATTTGGCTTCTATCCCACGCCAAATCATCCGAATCTTTGATTGCTCCAAAAATCCTGTTTGTTATGAGCAAAGCCATGGATCTCATCACCTGCTCTTCAATTTTGCTTCCAACCGCCGCGAGCACCGCTTTCCAGTAATCCCCATTTTTGGCCTCTTTCTCCAGTTCCCGCTCTACCACTTCCACACAGCATGACCGGATATCCCCTGGCGCCTCATAAAAGCAAACGCACAGCGCCAGGGCCAGAAATGCGCACTTGAACATGCCCTTCGAGCGATTCGATCTCAGGACCGTCGCCTGATCTATGTGGCTTTCCAGTCGAGGCAACCATTTTTGTGGGCTGTAGGTCAAAATTCCAGCTATAAAGCTTAGGAAAAGATCATACAAGGCCTTATCTTTAGGATAGAAGTTACATGGATCGGATGTCCATAAGGGAATGGAAAATTGGAAATCTGCGAGCAGTGAGAATATAACTTGCTCTTGATCTCTGGCTTGAGAACCGGGCTTTTTAATGGCAGAAAAGAGTAATGAAGCCTGAGAGCCGTTGCAGAGTTTGAAGGATTTGTCATTGCTTTGCCAATTTGAAGCCGCTGGAAGTGCAGAAATCCAGTCCCAAATGTCTGGGAATTCGCCATTAATGGAATTGCACGACATTGTTGATGTTTTGCTTGTGGATCCTAAAGTCTATGTAATGTCGAGTTGCTTGAGAATTTGACAGAGCTTATCTTAGGAGGTGCTGGGGATTCGATTGAAGATAGTGAGAATATATCGCGGTCAGTGGTGAAATTTGAATATGTGCCTGCAATAGCTTAGTTGATAAGCAAACTCTGGCAAGCCAGGAAGACTCGTTTTTATTAAAAAAGTATTGGATTCCCCTTTCTGTTCAGTTCATAGAATCTCTTAATATCTCTCTAGGTAAATTTAAGCGAGAATATTAATGATATATTAGTAATATTAATTGATGTATAATGAGATGTTAGATTTATAATAATTTGATAATACTTTAATGTATAGTTTAAAAAATAATTTAAATTTTAAAATTAATTTATTTATTGAATCAAAGTTGTGAATAATCTTATTAGTCTCATATAAATTATGAGATTTTTTAAAATTTTTTTTATGGAGGATTTGAATCTACATAGTTACACAATCTCTGTCTTATGAAGACTTCATTTCTGGTGGACGCATTAAGAACCTTTCAACTTCAACATTAGAACCCATTAACAATTTTATTTTTTTTTACTATTAAAAAGTTAATAGTAAAAATTTGTTTTAGTTTATTAAATATCTTAATATCCATTTGCCCAAATAATACTAATAAATTTATTATATTAGATGATATCAAATAAGTCAATGAAATATTAGAATTAAAATAGTTTGATTAAATTTTTTGATGTATATATTTTTTTATTATTTAAATATTAAAATTAATTTATTTATTGGATGAAAGTTGTCAATAGTCATGATGTAACATATTGAATCTCTTAACTTTTTACATTTTGACTATAAAAAATTAATAGTGCAAATTTGTTTCCATGTTAGTTTTTTATTTTATTTATTGTCGCATTCGATAAATGACATAATTTTTCATTCATAAGCTTCTACTATTGATTATATAATAAGAATACGTATACAATCAAAACTAAAAGCTAATGAATGAATTTCAAATGGATTGTGAAAATCTGATAAATTTGACATTATTTTTATTAAAGTTGTGGCATTAATGATTCTATCTCACTGCATCATATTGCAAACCCTAAGTCAATCAAAAAGGTTGTTGTTCGATAGGAGGTGAGTATCTCTGAGACCATTGTATTTCTGCCTAGGGCTTCCATTTGTGAAGGCCAAGATGGACGAGGAAATTGTAAGGAGCCCATACGTTGTCTTGGTATTCTCAACAGCTCTCCTAATTTGAACATGTTAGAAGTGATTTCTAAGGAAAAAAATAAATTACAAAGTGTTGCTAATTTTTTTAACGTTGTTGATTTGAATAAGATTTTGGCCAGATGTTTTTCTTGATGACTATTTTAAAAGTGTTTGGTCAAATAACTTGGGAATACAAATTTCTTTTATTTCATCTTATTCAATAGAGTTTATTTATTATCTTTTTCAAAGATGCAAAAATGCAATCTAAATTTGTTGTTAGGAGAGAGTTTTGGAATATTGGAAATTATGTTTTTAGGGCATTTAGATGACATCCCAAGGTTGTTAATCAGGAAATTTTGGCTCTCTCATGCCCTCCTTGCTTGACCATAAAATATATCCCTCCCTTGTTTTGGTCTCTCTTCACTCGATTTCTCAAGATGGATGACTTGAAGGTCACTATGTCTCGCCTTGATGAGAGAGTTCTTGTTGTTGTAAACCCTGAGGTGGAAATTTTGGGTAGAAATTAAATTGCTCTTGCTAAGTGTAAGTAAACCTATGAGATGGAGGTTTTGGATGGTATCAATGCATGCTTTCTTTGTCGTTGGGAAGGGCACCTTAAGAGGAATTTCCCTATCTTTCATAAAGGCAATACTGGTAAAATAGGGCCCCATCATGTTGCTCCCTCTAATAATTGATCTCCTAATGGCATTGATCCTAGCACACATGGTTCCTCCCCCATCACCATTTTGATCTCATCTATACCCTCCTCTCCTCTTGCTCCCTCGAAGTCGAACCCACCCCCTCCTTGTTTCCCAATCTCCCCCGTGCCCCCTCCTCCTATGATTGAATCTTAAAACCTAGCTCTTGATTCTCCTATTCCATCGGGCATCTACCCCCTCCCCCACTACCTCATCCTATGGAGCCCCCCTTCAAACCTAAAAGGGGTCAACCTAGGAAGAAGAACGCCCAAAAAATTGGCATGGATGGTATTGTTCCAAGATTAATCAAAATGAGTAGTTTAGATGATGGTTTCAAGTCAGTATGTTTGTTATTGATGTCAACATGTGTCTACATATTATTGTTGTCATTTTTATTGGTGACTATTTAATATGCAGTGGTCTTACAAGTTTTTCTTCACACAATCTTCATGTTGTGAATCTATTTATGAGGTTTTAGTATGTTGTGGGATAGTATTTAAAGATGTTGGATTCAATTTTGTGTGCTTTGTATTGCAATTTAGTGGAATTGATAATCGTCTAAGTATAGTTGTGAATTACAATATTTTCTGTGTGAAAGGCATGCTCCATGTTTCTGTGTAATGGTTTATGGTGTTGTAATTTTAGCAACAAGTTCTTAATTTCATTTTCTTCATTCGTTTTAGTTAGCATAAGTTTTTTAGTTTTAGAAACATGATTTTAAAATTTGATAGTATTCTTACTCTAGGTTTGGATGACCTGGAGTTTTCTCACTTTAATCAACTGTCTCGGTGGATGCAAGATGGAATGTAATGTGTATGATGAAATTTTTTGTCCTAGATAAGGTTGTTAGTAATAACTCAGAGTGGGGGAGAATTGATGGCCTCAAGATTAATCCTTAAATTAACCCTTAAAACTTATAACCACAAATTATGCCTCTAGTTATCTTTTGTCCTACAAGATGAATGCCTTGAAATACTTATATCAATTTACTACTTGTCGGATTGCTTTGTTAAATCTTCTTTTGTATGTTTACCGATAAGCAGTCAACTATTTACCAAAACACAGTAAATATGTAGAGTATACCGATCAATCCAGAATTGCATATGTGAAATGTAAAATAGTAAAGTAATAAACACATAAACACATAACACATGGATTTTTAATGTGGAAACCCTGTTAAGGGAAAAACCACTCGGACCGGTACCCCAAATTTTCACTCTTCTGAAGTGAGCTCTGTTAGGAGCCAACCCTGTTAAAGGTTACAAACACACTGTTAGGTGTGACCTTGTTAGAGGATTTAAAAGATAGTTTGTCACTAGTATCTGGCATCTAATGTTGCCATCCTTGATCAAACACTCACTTGGCCTGTCAATAGGTATCGGGCATATCCAATGCTACTTTCTATGATCAAACTTTTTGATACTCCTTGGGATGTATCTCAATTGTAAAATACTTTTAAGTCCTGCTCGGTTAAGAGACTTGATGCTTCAATGGTTAAATTGAAACATTAATAATCTGTTCATACATACAACTTAATTGCAGATTTTCAAATCTATTGTAAGTGCATTACCTCTCTGATCAATATAATCAATTTTATACCTTTGTTCCACACTGTTCTGCACTGTGATGTTGTCTCACTGTTCGTCGATGTCTGCAAAATTTAGCTCTTTCTCCAGCTTGTTGATCAGGACTGAATGAAGACTTTCTTACCCTTTAGATTTTCTTTAGCATCTTTCCTCTTCTCTTGTTCACCCCACACAATTTGTAATGAATTGGGTTTGTCTCTTTATATACATGATTTACCTTTTCTTGGCTTTCTTGATTCTTGGTGTGATCCACAATTGTCCCAATTAGATTTAAAGCAAACTCTAGTTTTATCTCAAAGAGATCTTCTTGCCAACTGGACAAATCTACTTTAAATCAATTACTTATCTCCAACTTTATCTAGATGATTAAAACAATTATAAGTATCAGTTAAGTCTATCTTTAGCTCTTGACAGCTAAGCATTTTGTCATTTTCTAAACTCTTTAATCTGTCAATCAACACTTCAATTAGTCACCGGTGATAACTGACTGTTCTGTCGATGCGAATTCAGTTGTCATCAGGATCTTCATCCTTTGTCTTTTCCATTGGGCAACACTGTAATTTTGTCCGTCGGGTTACACTGTGTTTTGCTCGTCGGGCAACACTATGACTTTTCTTGGCAGTAATGTTGTGCATTAGCTTGTCAGGTAACACTATGACTTTGCTCTTTTACTTTGTCTGTCGGTGTGCACTCCATCGATGTATACAGTCACTTAGTGAATACTTGACTTATATGCATTACTGATAGCATAGCCTTGATTCATCAGTTCTTTGAAGTCCTTGGCAGTATTTCCATGACCGTACAGATTATATCAAGTTGACATCAATGATAATACAATGCATTAACTGATTTAATGTCTTGCATGATCATCAACTTAACATCTTCAAACATTTAATCAGTTACATGTCATCAATCTCTCCCTTTGGCATTGATGGAAACACGCTATATTATCATACTATAATATTGCTAATACAATATGAGATATCAGTTTCATCAAGATTTTCTAATGTAACTATTACAAATGTCTGGATTTTGGTAAGCTCAAATAGCTTTGATTTGATTCTTGCAGCTTTCTTTTTGTCTTCAATCCCTTCACTAGATAGATGTAGAATCTTTCTTTCACTGATGTGATGTGTTCTCCTTTTGTGTCAAACTCTCTCCCTTTGACTATTCTCTATTATTTTGATGTCTCTTGTCAGCAATTCTTTTATTTTGTATGTACTCTCCCTTTCTTATTACATCTCTCCCTTTGGATACTTTGATGGATATAATCTCTCTGAGATGATAATGGATATAATCTCTCCCTTTATCCGTAAGATAATGAGATATTCCTCTCCCTTTGACAACAATGCCAAACAAACATCTTTGCCAAACAAATATTTGACAATAATGTCAAACAGATTCCTTCTATCCATAATATATTCCTTGAATTTCCCAATCCATCGGTAATAACTCTGGTGCTTGGAGTAAATAAATACCTTGTTATGTATAGATTTATCTTTGAAGTCCATCTCTCTGCTTGTATCAACATGAATGATATTCTGATAATATGTAGGCTAATGCAGCCTTCTAGTCATCTTACTGACTAGTAGACAAGGGTCTGACCCCTAGTATTTTTCTCAAGTATTCAAATGCATCCTTGGGTAGTGGCTTGGTGAAGATATCGGCCAATTGTTCCTTTGATTGAACGTACTCAAGTATCACCTCCTTTTCTTGAATTTGTTCTCTTAAATAATGATACTTGATGGCAATATGCTTTGTTTTAGCATGCATGACTGGATTCTTGGAAATGTTTATTGCACTTGCATTATCACAGTAGATAATTATTGGTTCAAGAATTTTTATATGCATACCTTCCAGTAATTGTTTGATCCATGCAATATTTGAGCAGTTTGTAGCAGCAGCAACATACTCTACTTTTGGAGTGGATTGAGAGATGCATCCTTGCTTCTTGTTGATCTATGTGACAAGTCTGTCACCCATAAAGAATTCTCCTCCAGTTGTTCTCTTCCGGTCATCAATATTTCTAGCCCAATCAGTGTCGATAAAGACCTTAAGTTCAAATTTGCCTTCTCTTCTATACCGTAAGCCATATTCCTCGGTATTCTTCAGATATCTTAGAATTATTTTCACAGCAGTCATATGTGATTCCCTAGGATTAGAAAAAAATCTTGCAACCATTTCTACTGCATGTGCAATATCTGGTCTAGTATGTACAAGATACATGAGTTTTCCAATCATAGATATGTACAAAGTTTGATTTACCTCTGATGACTTGTCCTCCTTTTTCAACTTACATCCAGTTGCCATCGGTGTTCCAACTGCTTTGGATTCTTCCATCTTGAATATTTTCAGTACTTCTTTGATGTATTTGGATTGTGTGATGAAAATACCTTCATCTTGTTGCATGATCTGCAGACCAAGAAAGAACTTGATCTCTCCAAACATAGACATCTCAAACTCTTTGCTCATTTCATTTGCAAATTATTTACATAGCATATCATTGCCTCCAAATATGATGTCATCAACAAATATTTCAGCAATCAAAATGTAAGCATCAGTATCTTCCTTCAAATAAAGATTATTGTTTTCACTAGTCCTTACAAATCCAATACTTATAAGATAGGAATGAAGGGTAAGTGCAAGAAGTTGAGTGCCAATTCCACGGAAGTCTTGTGGGCTTGAAAACTACCGTTAGAAACAGGCACCCATTTTGAAAAAAATGGGCACCCGTCTTAGGCTCGGACACCCGATCCAAAATTCAAAAAATGGGCACCCATTTTTTTAAAAAACGGGGGCCCATTTTTAAAAACGGGTACCCATTTTTTTTCAAAACGGGTGCCCGTTTTTTTATTTTTTTTTTTAAATCATTTTTTATGCCGATTTATTACATTTAAGAAACGGGTACACATTTTTAAACGTGTGCCCGTTTTTTAAAATTCAAATTTACCAAACCACCATTTGCATTGGATTTCGGTTTGGGACAGGTTTGGTGGGACCAAGCCTATGCTTGGACCTCCAAAATAATGGCTAAGGCATTTGAACACCAGATTTATGTCTTGCCGTAATTTTTTGAGGGTCTTCCTAATCGAATTTATTGATGAAATTAAAACCCATTAGAGATCTTACTGTCTACATTTCAAAAATATAAATTTTATAGTGATATGATAAATTTTACTATTTTTACAATATTTATTAATCAAAAGTGGTACCTAAACTTAAAATAATAAGGTTCACTAAAACTTTAATAACTTTTTTGATTTTAAGTTTTTGAAAAAATGAATTATATGTGACCAATCTACATAGAATTCTATTCAAAATAATAAAAAATAATTCTCAAAAAAGTGAAATTTTCATCAAATTATGGTGGTCGTACACGAGAGGTTTTGAAAATTTACTTTATAGTCAATTAAAAATTAATAAAAAAAAAATATTCAATTAAAAAAAAAGCAAAAATA
>MU225451.1:1528330-1566895 GCA_018584345.1 Thuja plicata
CGTACACATGCGGGGTATGGTCCTGAAACAAGCATTTTGAAAAAGAGGTTTTTAAACATGCCTACTAAATATATTTTATACTATGTGGGTATTTAAATAAATTACATATTTGAAAAATAGACTCTGAGCACTACATTTTCTATTAGTGGATTTTTTTTATATTCAATCTCTAAGTGCCTCAAATTTTGACATCAATTGATAGACAACTTGAAAATCAGGGAAAACACTTCCACTTTTTGCCCAAAAAGTGGACTCAACTTCTTGCTGGCACCCTGAAGTCTTTCATACCAAGCTCGGGGTGATTGTTTTAATCCATACAAGGCTTTGTGAAGTCTACATACCATGTCCCTCTTGTCTGGATCAACAAACCCTTCTGGTTGTTCAATGTAACCTCTTCTTCAAGTATTCCATTTAGGAATGCAGACTTGACATCCATTTGATATACCTTGAATCCTTTACATGCAGCATAAGCAAGTAATATTCTCACTCCTTATAGCCTAGAAACGGGTGCAAAGGTCTCTCCATATTCAATCCCTTCTTCTTGTGCATACCCCTTGCATACTAGTCTTGCTTTATTTCTGGTGACTTCTCCATTCTCATTCAGTTTATTCCTGAATATCCATTTTGTACCAATGAAATTCTTGTCATCTGGTCTCGGTACAAGTGTCCATGTCTTGTTTTTCTCTATCTTCTCAATCTCTTCATTCATAGCACTTATCCATTCAACATTATCTAGTGTAGCATTGATAGATTTTGGCTCATAATCACAAATAATACATCTTGTATTTAGAGACTTACTTCTGGTTTTCATACCAGCCTTCTTGTCTCCAATGATCTAGTTCTATGGATGGTTCCTTCTGACATATCTTGCAATTACAGGTTCAGCTCTTTGTCTATCAGCTTGATCATCATTTTTTCCTTCATTCTATTCTCCATCACTTTGTGCATCATTTTAAGCAATATCCTGATCGTCAGTATTTGCAGCCTAATGCTCAGGTGCAATGATTTGTTGCTCGGGAGCTCTACATTGTTGGTCAGGTAGAGTGTTAGGTTCCTCATTGTAAGAAAACCTATTGTATTCCTCTGGTTCTTTAGTTCTTTCTTTTTCATTCTTCTCTGCAAATTCATCTATCTTTACATTTGCACTTTCAACAATTTTGTTAGAGGATTTATTTAGACATTTATAAGATTTTCTCTTGGTGGAATACCCTAGGAAGATTCCCTCATCACTCTTGGAGTCAAGTTTTCCATTTCTATCATCTTTTAAGATATAACATTGACTACTAAAAATTTTGAAGTTACATTGGGTGTGTAACCATACCAAAGCTCATAAGGTGTCTTCTTGGTGTCTTTCTTTAATTGTAGTCTATTTAGTGTGTAAACAGCAATACTGACAGCTTCCCTCCAGAAGTTTTTGGTGATGCCTTTCTCTATCATCAGTGTCCTTGCACAATCAATTATGGATCTCTTCATTCTTTCAGCAATACCATTTTGCTATGGTGTTCTCGGTGCAGAGACCTATCTTTTGATTCCATGCTCATTACAAAAATTAGTGAACTCATCTGAAATAAATTACCCTCCTCTATATGATCTTAAGAATTTTAATTATTTACCACTTTGTTTCTCAACCATTGCTTTGTACCATTTAAACATCTTAAATGCTTCTAATTTATCTTTTAGAAACATGACTGTCATCATTTTAGAGTAATCATCAACAAAGAGAATAATATATATATATATATCCATAATAACTCTTTGTCCTCATAGATCCACATAATTCAGTATGGACTAATTCTAGAATCGCATCATATGTATGGGTTTTGCTTTTTAAACTAGACGTTGTCATCTTACCTTTTTGACAATTCTTACAGATGATGTTGTCGGGCTTGGTCACCATTGGTAAGCCTCTTACATTTCTCTTTTTGCTTATTTTTATCATGTTGTCAAAGTTCACATGACACAATCTTTTGTGCCACAACCATATGTCTTCATTTCTAGCCATTAAGTGGTGACAGTATCATTCAGATAGAATAAGTTACCTTTTTCTGCTCACTAGTACCAATCAGATTTCCTAATTTATTGAAGATCTTTGCCTTCTTATTTTCAAATGCTACTCTATGACCTAAATTATTCAACTGAGAAACACTCAATAGATTATAATTCAATCCATTTACCTAATAATAATTTTCACATTTTATCTGGTTATTCAACATTATTGTTCCTCTACCTTCAACTGGACAAGGTGTATCATTACCCATTCTTACTGAACCACCTTTATAGTATTCAAAAGTCACAAAATTTTGCTTATCACCAGTCATGTGGTGAGTGCATCAACTATCTATGATCCAGACATCATTTTTACTAACTTTAGATATGAGTGTTATTTCTACATACCTTTCTTCATCATCATCTGAATCATCTTTTACTGCCACAAACACCATCTTGATGTCTTCATCAGATTCTGTGCTAGTATCATCATCTTTGCATTTAGCTAGGTAACTGGCCTTCTTTCCTTTGTCCTTGTAGTCTCGGGCATCTCTTCTTTTTGATTGTCAGTAGCTTCTGTAATCACCTCTATCAAACTTCTTTTCAAATGACCTGTCATTACTTATGTCATCTTTTCTTCTGTTAGGACATCTTGCAGCAAAGTGTCCAATCTCTTTACATTTAAAACAAACAAGTGGTAATTTACCTTTATATTTACCTTTGCCTCTCTGCATTCTTCTAGCCATAAGTGCTTCAATTTCTTCAATATCTTCTTCTTCACTTTCACTATCACTATCTTCTCTCATAGTGTGCTTATGAATTGATTTACTTATTCTCAAAGAAGATTTGAATTCAGACTCTATGTTTGGTAAGACACTATTATCAAACTTATTCATCTCAAATGAAATCAGTCTTCCAATCAAACTGTCTAGAGTAACATTGTTATCTGCTACTGCTCTCATTTCTTGAATGGCAGATACTCTAATAGCATAAGTAGGTAGTAAGGTTCTTAGAATTTTACTTACCACTGTATCTTCTTCTAGAACACCTCCAACTCCTCGGATAGCATTGACTACCTCTTTGATTCTTGTGTTGTACTGAGTGATGTTTTCACCTTATTTCATTTTGAGATCATAAAAATTTCCTCTAAGGCTTTCTTCCTTGGTTCTCAAAACATTCTTGTCACCACCATGTACAAGCATCAATTTGTCCCACATCTACATTGTAGTCTAGCAGGTTTTGACATCTTCAAATTCAGCATTGGAGAGTGAGGAAGAAAGCTCTATCATCATGCAGTTGTGCTTATTATTCTCTCTCATTTGTTCAACTATCGGTGCTCCTGTGGGCAACACATATTCAGTATCTAAGTATTGAGTAACATCATTACCAATACCTGATAAATGGAGTCTTATTTTGCTCTGCCATGAAGCAAAATTATCTTTGTTCAACTTGGGCACATCTCCTCTGTTCATCTTGTGATCTTTAGCTTAGGTCTTGAAACCTTCCTTCTAAGCACACAAGCTCTGATACCAATTTTTAGTAATAACTAAGAGGGGGGTGAATCAGTGGCCTCAAAAATTAATCCTTAAATCAACCCTTAAAACTTATAACCACAAATTATGCCTCTAGTTATCTTTTGTCCTACAAGATGAATGCCTTGAAATACTTATATCAATTTACTACTTGTCGGATTACTTTGTTAAACCCTCTTTTGTATGTTTATCGATAAGCAGTCAACTATTTACCAAAACACAGTAAATATGTAGAGTATACCGATCAATCCAGAATTGCATATGTGAAATGTAAAATAGTAAAGTAATAAAACATAAACACATAACACATGGATTTTTAATGTGGAAACCCTGTTAAGGGAAAAACCACTGGGATCGGTACCCCAAATTTTCACTCTTATGAAGTGAGCTATGTTAGGATCCAACCCTGTTAAAGGTTACAAACACACTATTAGGTGTGACCTTGTTAGAGGATTTAAAAGATAGTTTGTCACCTAGTATCTGGCATCTAATGTGACCATCCTTAATCAAACACTCACTTGGCCTGTCAATAGGTATCGGGCATATCCAATGCTACTTTCTATGATCAAAATTTTTGATACTCCTTGGGATGTATCTCAATTGTAAAAGACTTTTAAGTCTTGCTCGGTTAAGAGACTTGATACTTCAATGGTTAAACTGAAACATTAATGATTTATTCATACATACAACTTAATTACAGATTTTCATATCTATTGTAAGTGCATTACCTCTCTGATCAATATAATCAATTCTATACCTTTGCTCCACACTGTTCTACTATGTGATGTTGTCTCACTGTTCGTGGGAGTCTGCAAAATCTAGCTCTTTCTCCAGCTTGTTGATCAGGACTGAATGAAGACTTTCTTCTCCTTCAAATTTTCTTTGGCTTCTTTCCTCTTCTCTTGTTCACCCCACACAATTCATAATGAATTGGGTTTGTCTCTTTATAGACATGATTTACCTTTTCTTGGATTTCTTGATTCTTGCCGTGATCCACAATTCTCGCCAATTAGATTTTAAACAAACTCCAATTTTATCTCAAAGAGATCTTCTTGCCAACTAGACAAAACAACTTTAAATCAATTACTTATCTCCTGCTTTATCTGGATGATTAAAACAATGATAAGTATCAATTAAGTCTATCTTTAGCTCTTGACAGCTAAGCATTTTATCATTTTCTGAACTCTTTGTTCTGTCGGTCAACACTTCAGTTAGTCACCAGTGATAACTGACTGTTCCATCAGTGTGACTTCAATTTTCATTGGGATCTTTGTCCTTTGTCTTTTCCGTCGAGCAACACTATAATTATGTCTGTCGGGTTACACTATGTTTTACTCATCGGGCAACACTATGACTTTTCTCATCGGTAATGATGTGCATTAGCTCATTGGGTAACATAGTGACTTTTCTCTTTTACTCTGTCCGTCAGTGTACACTCCGTCGGTGTATACAATCACTTAGTGAATACTTGACTTATATGCATTGCTAATAGCATAGCCTTGATTCATCAGTTCTTTGAAGTTCTTGGAAGTATTTCCATGACCATACAGATTATATCAAGTTGACATCAATGACAATACAATGCATTAACTGATTTACTACCTTGCATGATCTTCAAACATTTAATCAGTTACATGTCATCAAAGGCATTTTGTGGTCCACTTCTCATTCATCTCCACTGCAAAAATGTTTAGTGCTGACCTAATTCAAATTTTTTATTTGGTTACTTTCTTAGATGACAGTGGGAGACTGTACAAATGCAAGAATGGTAAAAATAAAGGATTAATTATTGAGGAAGTAGTGTGGCATTTTTGTATACTTGTACAATTTTTGTGCAAGTGTGTACTTATGTGATGAGGATGTATGAAAGAGGATATGTATCCATGTATGCATGAGATAGGGAGAAGTATGTTGCAGAGAAGTGTGGCATGTATTGGCTACCAAAAGTGTAATCGCCTAAAAATGGTCTATAAAACCCTAAGCCCCCGATATCGATTATTCATCAAGAAAACCCAAATCTTGATTAAATCCCTGAAGTCCTAACTTATAAGGTATTTAAACTTGTTAATCTGATTTGACCTAAATAGCACTTGATCTTCTTTAATTAATTAATTCCTAAATCCTAAGGTTGTTGACAATTAAATCAACCTTATACTATTTATTTAATTAAATATCTTAGGGTGTTGATTAAATAAATAATAATTTTATATTAATCACAAAAAGGGATTAAATTAATTATGTCATCACAATTTGGAGGGAAATGCATTAAATTATTTAATTATTCCAAAAATGCATTTTAAGTCATCAATTAGTTAACTAATTATCATTTTGGAAACAAATCAAATCAGTTTAATTAACTAAATATTAATTTATTATCATTTTAGAAACAATTTAAATAAGTTCTATTAACTCATCTTTTGATTTAGCAACTTCCTTTTAGCTTTGGAAGTTTCCAAAATAACTGATTAATTATTGGAGTTAATTGATTTTCTTGACCAATCAAATTAGTTGCACATGGATTGTGCTAGTTTGGATTGAATCTCAACCGCTCTTCATCAATCGATCTTGTCCGTCTATTTTAGAAGAAAAATTCTATATAATCAGGCCTCTATTCTTCAGAAAAAGAGAGGATTGGAAGTGGAGAAATGTTGTTGAATTATATATTATCATTAATTTCTTACCATAGTTCATTTATCTTATTTGCATTTGCATAATCAAATCTTAGGAGCCTCACTTTCATTTTCTCAATAATGGATTAATCTTAGCTTACTTTGGATGAACTTGCATATCATTTAGTTTAATCATTCAAATCCTTCATTTAGATAGAGTCTAAAGTCACTGGATTTGAAATGATATGAGAGAAAATTCATACACCTGTCTACTAAAAGACAATGAGTCACCTTGGTTTATTTATGCTTATTTAGCTTAGATTATATAGAATCAATCACACAATGATTCATTGAGTGTGTTATTTAGCTTAAACATATTTTTAGACACACGTTTACGGTGCCAATAGTAGGGCAGAACATCCATTTTTGTCCTCACGTTTGAATTAATTTTGCAAATCTCAAGATTTTATCAGTACACCAATTTTGCAAGTAAAACAACGTATATCATCTATGTTTCAGCGCATGCTATCTTTGTTTCAGCGTGTTTCATCTATGTTTTAGCATGGAGCAAGTTTGAAAATTCCTTCTATCTTCTGTATATTATTCTTTCAACACCTTTGAGTTTTGTTTCAGCGTGTTCCATCTCTGTTACACTTAACGCATCTATGTAGGTCATTTCGTTGAAGGCATTTGGAAAACATCTAGACCTTTTGTGCAGGACACGTGTCAGAGAGATAAAAATCAAGACTATTAATTTTGTTTCATGTAGGTTTCCTAAGGAGAAATTACTGAACTTTGTATCTTTATTAATACTTTTTGTAGGAACCTTGCATGCAATAAATCTTAAAATGAACAACTGTTTGATGTGTTTAAGAATAGAGAAAAAGTAGGAAATCATGGTCTTTTCCCCTTTGAGTGAAAATCAGAAATCTAGACCCTCGTAGCTTTTCTATTTATTTCATGCATACCTTTTAGATGGTCCTGTACAAGTGGGAAAAATTACGCACCCTTTAAGAATGACCCACATGAGCACGAGGTGTAAGCCACACCACTCCAGCTCATGTTAAACAAATTTTCTTCTTGATGCCAAAGCCTTGGAAGATGGGTACATTTGAGATTATACTCAGCTCTCGCATATCATATGATAGGTCCCTAGAGGTCTAAATCACGTTTACGTGACTACTTATGCCAAGGTGCTTTGTGGGGCTATACACCTGAATTGCGCTTGCACGAACACAAAGGATGTATTTGAATAGAGATCCTTACTAGACTCCATATAGTAACAACTTACCCAGTTCACCCCTGAAAGTGGGATGACCCAAGTGCAAGGGAGATAGTACCTCCCCCAAGACACTTTCCACATCGTTCCCCCATTAGCATTTTGATTTGGATAATATGGCATCATTAGACCCATTGCATGGTTGGTGGTGGTTATATTCTGATTAGCTATTGGGTGTGTACCTAAGTCAGTGAATGAGGATTTTCTCACTAAGCCAATTGATCATAGGGCTTAGAAAGTTCTGGTATCATTGAGCCTTTTTCCACATGTGTTTTTTGTGCTTTTACACTTTGAAGATTTAACAAACAAACCTTGAAACAAAACTGAGAACTGAATAGTAAAAATGGAAAGCAAAACAAAACCTTAATAGTCAGTTGGAAAATTCTGAATTCCTATTAGTTTTGTTAGTTCTCTTAGTCGGTCATGTGGTTTACTCAATTGAGTCTTTTGTTTATCATTTCTAGACCTCTTGTTAGATTTTGTCCTGTGGTCTGTAGTTCTACCTTCATAACAGTGAGCTTGTCATAATCGACCTCTAGTTTAGTCATAGTCAGTTGATAGTCTAATTTTTGTTGTCATGGGTCCTGATTTTTTGATATATTCCTTTGATCAGTCCGTTACCATCAATCCAGTCTTTGATTTCCACTATCCTTATTCTGATTCATGAGTGCATTTTTATGTAGGTTTGTTAACCTTGACTTAGATTTGAGTCATTTGCATCTCCTTCTTAATTGGATGTTATCATATTTTCACCATCATCTATCTAGGACTTAATCAGCATATATTATCTTTTACTTTAGCACCTATCAAGCAATCGATTGACCCATGCCTATACAAGCTAGAGTCTCTTTTATGAAATTTCAAGACGAAGCAAGACAACATCTTTTATTTGGAGGAAACCCTATTTTTGTATAACAACCAAAAACTTCAAGAAAATTATCTAATCCTATTCGCAAGAACAATTCCTGCATCTTACCTTTTCTCCAATCTTCTAAGAAAATGCATCAAGAAAAGCTTATAATGGATGAAAACAAATGGGCTAAACCTAGTGGTCTTAACAATGATAAAGAAGAGATTCTTATTGCAGCCCTATCAAAACAAGTTCAATCTTTGAAATCTAAAATTCAAGACTTTAAGGCAGAAAAGGATACATCATCCAACGAGTCCTCATTAAGACCAATCTTTCCTTTTCTCTATGATCATGAACCATCCATAATTCATTTTTCTTCAAACAAAGAGGCATCTAAGCACAACAACCTCATCTTTGATCAAGAATAATTTCATGACCATCCTATCTTTGATCAAGAGAATGAAGAGAAAGTTACATCAGATTTTGTTGAAAGGATTTTCTATCAATCATATGACGACAACAAATCAGAACATCAAGATCTTGAATTTCATATCTCTTTTGTGAACACAAAGGCATTTAAATGTCCATTGGATAGATCATTTACTCCTTTGGGACAAACTTATGAATTAGCATTAGAACTCCTTGAAATAAATCTCATCACATTGTCGCAAATCACTTCATGTGGACTTTCATTCTTGAGTACCTATTGTACATATCATCGACACAATGAGCACAAAACTTCAGATTGTATATAATTGAAGCATAAAATCCAAGATCTCATAGATGATGACATAATTGAAATTAAAAATCTTAATAAATCATCTAATGAAGATACTATTCTCAAGCAAGATCTAAACCATTAACCTATGTCTAGTAATGGTTATCATGCAGACTCCACTTCTTCCAACATTCATTCATATTCTAAAGAATTAAAGCTATCCAGAGTCCATCCATTAAACAAAGAACCTAATTTTTTTCATGCTAACTATGTCTACCGTCAAGGACTACCTCTAAAAGAGATCCAAGCTAATCTGCATATGGCTACAAGTCTTTCTCAGGCTTCGAAGATCATAGACCCAAAGTTTCCATGTGCTTCAATGACTATCATGCCTACTCAAAATGATACTCCATTAGCCCTTCAAGAATCCCTCATTCAGGTCAAATCCCCTACCTCATCCTTAGAAGTAGCTCCAGAGAAACATCAGAAGTGTGACTTGAAACAAATATCACTAATGATCAAGATCAAGATACCATCCATCCTTATCCAATAGTTGACCAAGGTTACATATGCCAATAATCACATGATGATTTTGTCATCCCCTTCCATTTATTCCTCAAAGACACTCTTACACCTCCTATATCTTATCCACCTCCCCAGAAAGATCAAGATATCATTTCCATCATCTCTAATGAGCCTATTGACAACCAAGAACAAAGTACCCTTTATACACCATCTAAAGATCCTTGTCAAGATCATAGCATCCCATCCTCTCCTTTTCATACCCCTCCATATCCACCTCAAGAAACCATCATTCCTCCAAATCCCTTGCATAACAATAAATCCCCTCAAGCTTCAGTTGCTCCTATCAAACTTTCTCCTATCAAATCTACTCATGCACCTATTGATATAAAGATGAATTCTAAAGAGAAGAGCCTTGGTCATGCAGCTCACTCTACAAATGTAGATATCCCTTCCACACCTTACCTCCCTCTATTTGCATGTAAGCAGCAACCTTCTCCATCCTCTGAATTCATCTTTGGTCCCTATATCCCAAAGCTGAAACTGTCAAACCTTTCATCTATATTGGGTCCTTATATCCCTCCATCTACCATGCATTATCACTACTAGCTTGTCATTTGCTTACCATATCCCCTATCAAGATCAATAAATACATGAAACCTTTAACCCTCCCTATCAACCAATCCATATGAACCAACCATATCATCCCTATTCATCCACAGTTCCCAATTTTTTTGGAAGCAATTTGGATGTGCAACAAAGAAATCAAAAATTCAAGAATTCATTTATATATGAAGATCACTATGTCCAGTCTAATCAACATGTGACTACAAAGAAAATAAAATATTCAAGAGACCACAAGGGTCCTAATAAAATAAGAAAATCAAAGAAAATTTGGGTTCCTAAATCTATCATGGAAGAATTGCGTTCTAAATCATCTGAAAGAAAAGGAAAATCAAAAGTTATGTGGATTCCCAAGTCTCTCTTAAAATATTTGAAAAAAAAAGGAAAAATTACAGTTGGCATCCAAGCTTCCAAAGTCTTCCACTTTATATCCATCTAACCATCTCCCATCTTATAACTCTATTTTGGGTCCTCAAGTCCCAAACTCCATTACATTGAATAATTCACCCTCTTCTCCATCCGTCTTGGGTCCTTGTGTACCAAGATCCATATCCACTCATACATCAAAGACTCAAGCTATTCCATCTATTTTTCCTGCATCAATCCACTACCCTTCAAGGTGTGTGTCAATGTTGATTTTATCACCATTTCCATCTACCCCTACACAAACCTTTCAATACCCTATCCAATATCCTGTACCTACCTACTACTCATCCATCCCATATCCTTTCATTCCTATTATCCAATCCATCACATAAATCATTGACTACCATCTCCCTTATCCTCCATTTCATTCCCTACCATCACCCTATCAGCATATTTGAGTATGCTTTCAACGACCTTGGCCCATCATAGCATATCCTTCAAAGGAGCACTATCCAAAGAGCAAGAGACTTAAAGTTCCTCAAAAAAATAATAAATAATAAATAATAATAAAAGAGAAAAAGTGCCTTGGTGAAAACCTGGTAAATAGGCACCTCGGTAGAAAAAGTAAAGAGACATAAATCTCTCCTATGTTGAAAACCACTTCTTGTGACACCTTGGACAAGAACCATAATGAAAACATGGAAAATGTTGATATTATGGCTTTTGCGGCAATAAATCAACCATCTCTAATAATAATAATAAATATATAGGATATATATATTTATTATTGTAAAATGATATAAATTTAATAATAATAAATATAAGTAATATTTATTATTTATTGTTTGATCGATTTGCATAAATAAGTTTATATTTAATTTGTACTTGGGAGGACCCAAGTCGGCAACCTTGAGGTGGTAGAGTTTATCCAATGATGCTCATATATATTGGATTTTTTGATGAAGGACAATCATATCAAAAACATAACATGTTAATGTCCTCTTCCTCAATACTTGGAGCGAATTAATAAGTGAATTCAATAAGAGAATTCAGTCAGCATCTTAAGGAGTGATGTCAATCATGGTAAAGAAAAAATGTCAAGGAGACTTAGCAAATTCAATATGCTAGAATCGGTTATCCTTGTAGTCCTTATCATCACCTAATTAGTAGCCAGTACAAGTGTGATTCAAGGGCAGTGAACTGAAGCATATATATATCAGCGAAGTCTGATATATATAAGTAGGCATCGATACTTGACATAGGGCTGATATTGATGCAGCTCTTAAATGCATTGAATGCATACTGGGCTAGCGAATTTGAAGAAAACTTAGACCTTAGGAGATCTAATCATGAGAAGAGACATGCATACTAAGGTATTATATATGACCATACAAAGAATGAAATATACTTGCACCTTGTGTGGATTTGATAGAGTGATCTTAAGTACAGATTGATAACCAGTACAAGGACAGATAAAGCATAGATCAATGACTCCTTGTTGCAGACATGAAAGAAGCCCTAGGTGGGCAACTGGACTCATATACTTCTCAGATTTAAAGCAAACAACTTGGGGAGATTGAAGACAATTTCAAATCTTCAAATCCGAGTGATATATCTCCTTCTTTATGATCATTTTATTACTTCCTATGCTTAGTCTTTAAAATACTTCTATAGATTGCATATTCCTTATGATAATCTGAAAACATTAACATGGTATCAGAGCCTAGGTTGAGAAAAGACCTAATTTCAGATTTAGGAATTCAATCTAACTCTTTCAAACCTAAGAAATCTATGGCAACTAGGGGTTGGTCTAAAAATAGTAATTTAACCTTACATCTTATGAGGGTTTTGATTTGCATCAAGATCTAGGATTCTGATTATGCAAATTCATTGGTTGTTTAGTCTTCTACGCCTAATATTAGTTTCTATGTTGTGAAACCATCTCATAATTGGCTGAAAAGATATGGGTAAAATTGTGTCAATACATTCTTGCATGTTTTGAAATTATACAACTGACCTTCTTAGGGTAAATTTCAAATATCAAGAAATATACATTGAAAGGGAGTCTAGCCTTGTGAACATTATAAGGTAAACATAAGCTTCAGAGGGAGAAGATAGTATTCATATAAACCTCTCACCATATTGTTCCAGAGGGAGTAGATCATCTTAAGTGGCATATGCCCCAGAGATCATAACCTGGTATGACATTAACATTCATGGATAATATGAATCATGGGCATACTAACAATTTATCCCTGTGTGGTTCTGTATAAGGAAACCCACCTTAGTGCTTGACTTAAGAGGGATTTTAATCATGGGCTCACTTAAACCTGGCTTTGCGGATCATTCCTATTGTCATGGTCATTTGTCCTAGCTAGTTAATTATTTTTAGTTGATTATGAATGTGTAGGAAGAACATTCTTTTCTTTAGTATATTGTGATAAACTTTACGTTTTGTTGCATAATTATGTATTTAAGACTGCATACTTCACTTTGGTATATGTTGTGAATGTGTGAGAACATTAACTATTTTATATTGGATACATGTACATTATGATACCTTGCATTTTGAAAGGATCTTGCATATTGAGAGGGAGCTTTATATATGGGCTCACTTGTACCAATTGTCTAAGTTATAAACTCCTTCCTTATTTTGGTTATAAGCATTGACATATTTCTGTCATGGATTCATTTACATCTGATTACTTGATTTGTGTATGAGAGGCATCATACACAACTATTTTGGATATTTGACTTACTTTATGTATGTTTCTTTACTTTGGCTGCATATTGGCATATATTTTGTATTTGTATATTCTATGTATGAATGGATCATACTTCTCATTGGTATACATTATATTAGCAGCACTACTTTACATTGAGTAATGTCTCATGTTGCATTACATTGGTTTACTTTTGCATATATGTGAACATGCTTCCTATATTCATGGTTGAATTATACTTGTTCTATGAGAGAACTACATTTGGATATGTAAATTAGATATGTATATATGGATTCATCTTCTCATGTATTCTTGGATATTCTTATGAGGATAAGATTTAATTTTTAATATTCTTATGTGGATAAGATTTAATTTCAGTTATTCTTATGCTTATGTAGATTCATGAGATAAGATTTTTCTTATATGATTCATTTGATTATTTCATTACACTTATGCTCATGGCTAAGTTGTTCTTATGAATTGGAGATTTAGATAATATCATGGATTTGATATTCTTCTCATGGATTAGGGATCCATTGTTGAGCATTTGGTGGACATCATGGACTTGATGTCTGGAGACCATTACTTTGAACATTTGGTGAATATCATGGACTTGATATTTGTTAGACCAATGCTCATGATATCATGGACTTGATATCTCATGGATCAAGGATCCACATCTAAGTATTTGGTGGACATCATGGACTTGATGTCGATAGACCATTACTCCGAGCACTTAGTGAATATCATGTACTTGATATTCATTAGACCAATGCTCTAAACATCATGGACTTGATGTTATTTTGGACACTTAAGTCAAGTTGACTTATGGTTGGTAAACATCATGGACCTGATGTTACTTTGAATATCATGGACTTGATATCCTATCTCTTGAGTCATGGAGACTCGTGGATCTAGGAAATCCACATCCGGTTGGTAAGTATCATATGACTTGATGTTACCATGGAAAGATGATTCTCATATGGATATGAGATGAATGGTTGGGGAATGATGAAGAACATATGTGTTCTCATCATATCTAGTAGATAGAGACATATCTTCATGATATCTATGGCGTCGTTGGATAAGGAATCCATTTTGGTTATGTTTTGTGATGAAAGATCTATGAGTTGATCTTTTCCTCAAGTCCAAGAGGGAGTATTGATATTATGGCCTTACGGCAATAGATCAACCATCTTGAACTATTTAAAGGAAATATTAATAATAACAAATATATATATAGGATATATATTTATTATTATAAAATGATATAAATAATAATAAATATAAGTAATATTTATTATTTATTGCTTGATTTGTATAAATAAGTTTATATTTAATTTGTAATTGGGAGGGCCCAAGTCGGCCACCTTGAGGTGGTAGAGTTTATCCAATGATGATCATATATATTGGAGTTTTTTATGAAGGACAATAATATCAAAAAGATAATATGTGAATGTCCTCTTCATCAATGCCTGGAGTGAATTAATAAGTGAACTCAATAAGAAAATTTATTCAGCATCTTAAGGAGTGATGTTAATCATGATAAAGCAAAAATGTCAAGGAGACTCAGCAAATTCAATATGCTAGAATTCATTATCCTTGCAGTCCTTACTATTGGATGATGTTGGAATTGGCTACTACTGATGTTATTGGAATTCATGTTTTGTCACTGATGTCAACATATGTTTCTGTGGAGGAAGAATAGATTTGTTATTACTGTTGTATGATGACTGACAGAAGTGTATGAATACTATATCGATGAATCAGAATGAGCAAAGATGGGGATACATAGAAGGATGTATGATGATATTATTTCTAAGGTTTATTGGCTTAATATTGCATATTGGATGAGTTACAGATGTTTTGGTAAAGACTGGTTTCTAGACTATGACAGTGATGATTGGCAGAGCGAGTCTCTGTGTTTTGAGTATATCTTACAGGCGATGATGATTCAGGTTATGCGAGCTTAATGGATGACAAAATCCATGTTCAAGAATGTTTTTGATGGGTTTCAAGTCGTATGAGTGATGTCAGTTGTGGCATGTATTCTGGAGGAGACCTATTTGGGGCCAACTTTAGTGATGTAGTGTGTATTATGGATTACGAGCGTGGATTGCAGACCTTTGACTATATCTGATGCATTGTAATTGATGTATACTTGTTTTAGATACCGTTTGTATCATAGTAAGGGTTTAAATAATTATTTGTATATTGGAAAAGCTTAATTAGCCAACCTAATCAATTAATGTAATAGGATATATATGAGAGGCCTTTTCTTTTGAAAAGACGTGTGTATGGATGTATGTGTGTATGAAGAGAAGGTGACTGACAGAGAAGTGAAAAAGTTGTGAAGATTTATTGACTGTTGGATGTAGAGCAGAGGATATGTTCATTGTACTTCATTGGAACTGACCAAGCAAAGAGTTTCTATCATACAGTTCACTAGATTGTATATTTTCTACATACACTTGTTCAGATTGTAAATTTTTGAAGGTGGATTTAACCTTCTTTGGGCAATGTGCCTAGGCAGTGAGCCCACTGTTACTCTTGACTCCTAATAGGGTTTTTCCTTTAATCGGAACTGTGTATTGTAATGTTGTAATAAGCTCCTAATAAAGCTAAATCTTTTAACATGGATACTATACTCTCATTATATCATTTGTGGGTACTAATTCCCATCGGGGTTTTACCTTTAACAGGGTTTCCTCGACAATAAAGGATTGTGTTATTGTGCTGCCATTTACTGTGTTATCATTTGAAGTAAAGTTTTTGTTTAAAAAATTTAATGTTTAATAATCTGTGTCACGATTGATTCACCCCCCCCCCCCTCCCCCTCNTTCCCCCCCCCCCCCCTCCCCCTCTCATTTCTGTTGGTGTATTGTTATTCCTAACACTTATCATCGCCTAATTAGTAGCTAGTACAAGTGTGATTTAAGGGCAGCGAACTGAAGCATATATATATTAGTGAAGTCTAATATATATAAGTAGGCATCGATACTTGACTTAGGGCTAATATTGATGCATCTCTTAAATTCATTAAATGCATACTTGGGCTAGAAAATTTGAAGCAAACTTAGAGCTTGGGAGATCCTATCATGAGTAGTGACATGCATACTAAGGCAGTATATTTGACTATACAAAGAATGAAGTATACATGCACCTTGTATGGATTTGATAGAGTGATCTTAAGTACATATCAATAACCAGTACAAGGATAGATCAAGCATAGATCGATGACTCCTTTTTGCAGACTCGAAAGAAGCCCTAGGTGGGCAATTGGACTCATATACTTCTCAGATTTAAAGGACACAACTTGGGGATATTGAAGACAATTTCAGATCTTCAAATCTAGGTGATATCTCTCCTTATTTATGATCATTTTTATTACTTCTTGTGCTTATTATTTGAAAGAATTCTATAGATTGCATATTCCTTGTGATAATCTGAAAACATTAACAGAAAATAGGCCTCATGAATAATTTATTCCTCTTGTGCTTTTTCTTAGAGGAAAGTTCTTGTGATGCTGCCATGTCCATCATATCCTTCATGTACTCCCTCTTACACCTTTGATCTTGACAAGGTCAAACATGTTAATGAACATCATCTATCCTGATATCCATTATCCTTTCCATCAGCTTATTCACTTGCTCTCATCCATGGTACCCTATCATGATTTTTCTTATCCCAAATAAATCCCATCACTATCCTATCCAATTGACCCCTTGGTCTTGATCAAAATGAAGAACAAAAAAATGAAAAAATAGTTTCTCAAAAACTTTTTGACATGTCCACTCTTCTGGGCCGCATGCTTTTATGACATCGGGTCATTATCCTATATGCTATCTGGCACTACATCATTAATTTCCATTTCTAATCCAAAACATGTTTCACATGCTATATTCCATTTCACTAGCTTGGGTAATCTTGAGGAGACTATCCTTGAGGGTCTCATTCACCCTCTTCATCCATCATTTTCTATTTTCCTCGTCCATCAGCTTTCTAATCCTTTTGTAATGTCCTAAACCTTGATAGACATTGGGGGAAAATCAATGTGATCTTGCTTGAGAATGACTAATCTCTAAAAAGACAAAAAAAGTAAAAAAATGTCCTGAAGAAAAGCTAAAAAAAAAACTCCTGAAAAATTATTATCTTTGTGAAAACCTAGCAATAGGCACCTTGATAATATCAAAAAACATCAAAAATACAAAAAATACAAAAAAAATGTGAAAGATAATGAAAAAAATGCCTTGGTAAAAAAATGATAAACATGCACCTTGGCAGCAAAAATAGAATCTATGCCAAGTAGGTGAAAACCTGGTAAACATGTGCCTCTTGTACTCAAGTGCTCCATCTATCAATGCAAGTCTTGGCATACTTCACGCTTTCCTACCATTTGCTTTAGTTCATACATAGCTTTCAATCACCTTCATGACACATTGGTTCTTTTGAGAACCCTTGTGGCTTGAAACCGATCAAAGTCATAGTCTGGGGGAAATTGAATCAGCTTTGTCTCAGTAGTCTAAGTCAAGTCAGTTGTTCAACACAATGAAATCAAGCTGGATTGGAGTTTGTTTTCATCTCAGTCCTAGGTTATCGCTTGTCACTAGGGGGAAAGCATTCCAATTTGATCAATCTTATGAACCAAACCACAATCAGTATCTTAGTCCTTCCTGAGAGATAATTTTCCACTAACACGATGATGTTTCTCAACACCTAATCAACAGTGTTTCTTAACACTACTTATTTGGACACATCTGTATTTCTCAACACCCATTGGATAACACATCATGAATCCTAATATTGGCTTAATAACACTCATATACACAACTGTGTTTATCATCACTATACACTCATAATCATGTTGGTGTTCCTCAACACCCTACACAGAAAAACATAAATGCTCACAAACTTGTTGAAGGTATGTTGAACATTTTCTTGGATGTTGTCTATTATCAATTCTTTTCGCTCATCTTTTCTTTGATTGATGATTTTTAGTGTGGTATCGGTGATCCTACAACGTCAAAGTAAAATGGGCATCAATGATAAGAGCTTCCATATTAAGGTGGAAAATCCTCACATACCTCAACTCTATTTACTTGCATGCCAAGGTGAGGTCAGAACTATCTCCTTGATTGTTACTAATCTGTTTGTTTACGCAAGATGGCACTCATGGTTATCTTAGCTCTGTATGCCCTCATGCTGTTGTAGTCTTGCAAGATCAAGTGGAAACAATGTTCAAGTCATCTTGGCTTTAATACCTCAATAGTTACATTAGTTTCCTATATTTTATCCAATGAAATTCATACTCATATCCTTGTGGTATGAGTGGCACTAGTAAGGCTTGTATCGACTCTGATGTCCCAAATGCTCAGTGATGAAAATAGAAAACACATATCCAGTGACTAAGTCCTAGGTTGCATTCATGTTGGCTCTTGCATAACATTCTAATAGCATGATAACATTACAGTGTTCTCTCTCCACTAAAAATTAAGGTTGGATTATATAGCAATCCTAAATCCATTTTTAGGATCAAAATCTAAGATCATTTTATTTGTCAAAATCACAGTTTAACTTTTTAGTCAACTGTAGTTGACCGCTTGTGCAATCAATCTTTGGAACTTCAAAAATGGGAGTTTCTCCTAAAAGTGATCAATGTGCCACAAATTTTGGTCAAACTTGGTCAAACCTTGCCATAATTTTGGTCAAACTTGGTCAACAAGACCTAAAATAAGTGCAGAATGGGTCCTAAATGCCTACAACCTCTTCAAAATTAGATCAATCTCACACACACATAGGAGGTAAATTCTTGCAGTGATAGTGACACACACATGCAAAACAGAATACCATCACTTGTCTTGGTCTTAAATGTCTAATAATGTGATGTAGTCAAGCTCAAAGGATCCAATAAAGGACTGTCCAAACTTGCAGCCAACAACAAGACAATAGTGAAAACTCAACAACATAGAGATATAACAACTTATATCAATTCATATTCATTTTAGATTCAATGACATACAACATGTCGGGCTATAAGGCTTTCCCGGTTATGGCTAATACATAAACAATTTCAACAATATCTTGCAGGATCCAACTTCACCAGCCTACCCTACGGCTATGTGGAAGAAACCAGATCTGAACTTGTACTTGCAAGCCACCAAGCAATCTTACAAGTTTATGTCTTACCCACTTACTACTGTCTACCTCTCAAATCTCAATTCTACTTCCTTTTTGATACAACACATCCACAAGTCAGCTTGTAAACAAATATTAAATGACTCAGTTCGTCATTACAATTCATGATGAATAAATATTAAATGCATCAGTCGGATGCAAATAACCACAAAATACATAGAAGAAAACACCAACTCAGATTTAGGTCCAGATAAGATCCAATGCATCAAATCTGCATGCCTCAGAACTCAGCATGATCCCAATGACCCCCTCAAATCACAGATGCAATCTCCAATGCCTTCTCAATCCATAAATACTAGTCAGTGAACAAGAACACCGAGACCCATACCATTCAGTAAGACAACACCGAACCAACCAGCAACTAGACGGTGAATTCACTGGGCCAACTCCTTCAAACATACAACACCGAGCAATAAGCTACCAAGCAAGATACCACCAAGATGCACACACCAAACAACTACCACCAAGCAGTGTACCTCTTAGTAGAATATCACCAAATACCAAACACCACTGAGTGCAAACACTACCAAATAGTGTAGAACTAAGAATCACCAAGTCCAATCACCGATTCCATTGATGAAGCAACACATCTTCCAACTGAGAACTACCACCAAAGTGACAGAGCACCTCAAGTCTCCAACAGAGTTTACTACTAAAACCAAATCAACCCAAAATATATTTTTAGTGATACGGGGTTTCCAACTACCCCAGGATGCTCCTGCATCAGACATCCCAAGTGCAAAAAGATTTTCTTAGTAGCTGGACGAACATTTGTTGGGATTCAGCACATAGATCCCAAACTGGTTCTTGATATACTTGTCCTCCAAGTCCTTAATCGACATGCTCTTCCCTTGGTTCTTCTTCTGCTTCCTCTTACTAGTACCCTCTGATGTACCTTCAGATCCCTAAATTTGAATGTCTACACCAACCCATGCAACCATCTCATATCTTCTACCAATGCTCAAGTTCCTCCTTCCTTTTCCTTTATCCTTCAAAGGAATCAAAATAGACTTTTGTCCATCTTTCAGGATAGTAATTAAATTTCTTTTACAGTCATGAATAGCCTCTCTATCATATTTCCAAGGTCTCCAAAGTAAAACATGACAAGAACTCATCTCCACAATGTCACATAATACTTCATCTCTATAAGAACCAATGTAAAAAGTCACCATGCATTTATCCTTCACCTCTACTACATGATCTCCTTGTAACCAACTTATCCTATAAGGACAAGGATGTCTCACCCTTTTCAAACCAAGTTTCTGAACCATCTCCTCAGAAACTAGGTTGTCAGTACTTCCTCCATCAACAATCAGCTTACAAAATTTACCACCAGACTTGCACATAGTCCTAAACAAGTTCTTCCTCTGACAAGAATCATCTTTCTTCGAGGGCAGCAAAGTTCTCCTAAGAAAGAGAGTCAGACCCTCCACCTCAGGTTCATTCTCAGTAACCTCATTCACCATAGCATTTCGGTGACTACTGACCTTCCTATCTGCATGGGGACATTCAAATGATCGATGCCCTTCTTCACCATAGTTATAAAAAGTACCTCTAAATACACCTCTACCTTTCTTTCTCCATGGTTCAATAGGTTTTGGTTCATCTTCAACTTTAGGTTTATCCTTTACTAACTATTCTTTCTTCTCCTCCCCTCAAGAATTACCATGATGTCTTCTCTTCAACCTATTTTCTACCTTCAATGCATACTGATAAGCATCTTCTACCGATTCAATCTTCAACATACCAATCTCATTCTATATATTGAATCTCATACCATTGACATACCTCACCACCTTTTCCTTAGAAAGTTATCTATGTCCAGACCAAATAGTCAAATTGTAGAACTCCTCGGTATAATCTTCCACAGTCATCTCCTTCTGTTTCAGATTTTTTAATTTCATAAATAACTCAAGTTCATAGTCACCAGGAATGAACTTAGCTTTTATCTTTATCACCATCAACCTCCACCGATTGATCTTCATCTTACCTTCTTCTTGGTACCTCTGTAATTCTTTCCACCATAAAGCAGCATGCCCTTTCAACTTAGTCTACGCCAATCTCACTATAAGCGGATCTTCAATGTCTTCCAGCTCAAATTAGTCTTCTAACTCACCGATCCAATCAATCAGATCCTCGGGTCTCAATGTACCTAAAAATTTGGACACCTCCATTCAGTAACTTGTACTCAACCAAGCTCTAGATCTCTACAACTAATCATATCTGTCTCCTCCAGATCTCTCCATCTGATCGGATCTATCATCTCCACTAGATATAGTAGCTTCAAAGTCTTCAGCGGCTTCTTCATAACCATCATTCATTCTTAGAACTCTATGTAATCCAACATTTCTGATACCTTCTATAATTTCATTTTTTATTTCCATCATCTCTGATCTAAATATTTTTGTTATCCTTGCTTCCACCTCCTTAGAAAGATCTGCAATCGCCCTGGGGTCCAATCTTCTCAAAGGCATCTCTCCATATCTTTGAAAACCCTAAGCTCCACAAGAAATGAACCAACATTGATACCACTTTATGCAGTCAAGCTCAGAGGATCTATAAAGGACTATCCAAACTTGTAGCCAACAACAAGACAATAGCGGAGACTCAACAACATAGAGATATAACAACTTATATCAATTCATATTCATTTCAGATTCAATAACATGCAACATGCTAGTCTGTAAGGCCTTCCTATTTATGCCCAATACATAAATAATTTCAACAAGATCTCGCAGGATCCAACTTCACTAGCCTACCCTACAGCTAAGTGGAAGAAACCAGATCTAAAATTGTTCTCACAAGACACCAAGCAATCTTACAAGTTTCTATCTTACCCACTTACTATTGTCTGCCTCTCAAATCTCAATTCTACTTCCCTTTTTATCAAACATAGCCACAAGTCAGCTTGTAAACAAATATTAAATGACCCATTCAGCCATTACAATCTGTTAGCGAATAGATTCGTATTTCTAGAAAAACCCTTTTAAGTTTTACTCTATCGCCCTTAAAAGACAAACTATCTCTAACAGTTGGGTAAGTATATTTTATGATCACTTCCCTCTGAATTTTGTTATAGGTGCAACTCCCTAATATGATTTTCAATGAAATTTGACAATAGTTCAATTGGTTAGCTTTTAACCCGAAAGCTTATAAAGGTTGCAATATCATTCTTTGATGATATGCTACTAAGTAATTGTAAAGGAAATAAAACTGAATAAGAGTGGGAAGAAAAACACAGTTACTTTTGCGATTACATTTCATGAAACATAAACAAATTTCAGCTAAAGATAACATAAGATAGATAAAATCCATAATTTAGATATTATGAACCAACAAACATATATATAATAGGATAAACAAGATGTCAACATAGGACACCTTGCTTTTGGTTTTCAAATAACACAGATTCAATAAACCTCACTATAATATATTTCAAAATTTACTGCACAGGCAATTTGCATGAAATTTGTTCCTTCCATAACATTCAATAATCAAAATCTATTACTATCAAAATCTATTATCTATCAGCAATGAGTTTTTTCTGAACCCTTTAAAAGTTTCAACAGCTAAAATAAATAGTATCAGAGCACCGAGAGGTCTCCCAAAAAACACGACCTCTTAGGCCAACAGTTATATAACTAAACCAGCAAAAAAAGGACACACGTCCTCCAGAGTTTGCATGATAACCAAGTAAAAACTAAATAACTAAATCCATCTCCTTGTCTACAGCATGATCCTTGCTCCCTGTTGGACTCCCTTCTTCTTCGATAACCGATTGGACAGGTTTCCATTCTTTATATGCCTGGACTAGCTCCTTCACGAGTGACAGATGCGGGCTCTTAGAATTTACTATCTGAGCCATAGAGGCATCTTTACTCCATCTCAATTTCTTCACATTTTCAATGACATTGGGCAGCTGATCCACACACAGATATAGCATAGATTCAATCCTTGCCATCTGAGTTAAGTTAGAGGCTTTAGGATTAATATTTTCTCTGATAGTCTTTATTGCCGAGTCGAAAGCATCAAGAGCACCCTTCAATTCTTGCTCACCATAAACTGATGGATAGGTATAAGTGAAATTGATCACTTTTAACTCATTCAGGGCGGCCTTTTGAATCTGCTTAGCTTCTTACTCATATTCTTTGTTCTCTGTAATGGTGCTCCTTATTAGAATGATGCACCAACTGATGTTCTTCCTGAGAATGAAGAAAGTGGATTCTTCAGTACCTTTTAGGGACTTTTCCGTGCAGAATTTGTTGAAACCATGCCTCTCTATCTCCATAAATTTGGTCATCGCCGACACCCATTTTTGTTCCTCTCCATCCCAGACCTGGCATTGGGCTTGTAATTCTCCCATTACCGCCTCTGTGTCATGAAGAATTGAGTGTGAATCCTTGATATATTGTCTGCCATTGTTAAGCACTTGGGACATCCACTCATCAACTGAGGAGACCAATGTGCGACCCCTCTCAACTTGATTCAGTAGTGTTTTACTTTCTGTAGAGTTTGGGTCAAATACCTATGATGATTGAGTCAGTGGGGTGGCGTCAAAGTTGTAGAAAGTATTTATGAACTGAGAGAGTGAGATGATGGTTTGCTTTAGTTCCTTCTTTTCCTTACTATCTTGCACTGATGTGATCAACATCTGCTAGGCTATTTCTTTGAAAAGGTGATTCTTTCCCGCTCTATCCATAGTCCCTAGTTCAATTTTAGTAACCTCAAAATATTCGACTGCAACATCCTATTTTTCTTCCTTCATTCTATAGGTGGCTACTTCGGCTGTCCACTTCCCAATTTTAGTATCAGCAAACATTCGTGTTGTACTCTTCACTTTCTTGGCCTTGGGAGTCTTTTGAGCATACATACTGACTATATCTTACACTGGAATAGATACCAGAATCAAACTCCACTTCTTATTAAATGAAGAGGTCAACCTTCTTGGGGTATCATTTGTTGTTGCTGGTTGGGCACTAGTCTTAGTAGGGGTGTCCATTAAATCCAGAGTCACATCATCAAGATTGAAGAGATCCTTTTCGACTTGCTCATCTTCTCCAATTTGGTAGTTTAAATCCCCAAATTTGTCATCCTCCAAATTGACTATTTTTGTATTCTCTTGAGTCATCTTTCCCTTTTTCTATAATCAGGATCTTGATCTGGTAATGTGCCAAGGTGAGGCCACAGGGGAAAGTTCTGCAACAGATTTCTTCCTGGGCTCTTTCTTCCACTGCTTATCTGAGGAACCTGCATTACCAGATGGTTTAGGAGGATTAGAAACAGAGGGGGGGGAAATAAAATTGAAGTTTTAACTCCAATTATTTTAGGACTAGACTGTTCTCTTTTTGTTTGCAGCCATTCTTTGGTTAATTTGAGTACATGTTGTGTCCTGCACTTAATTTCATCTTCCTCCTCCTTTGACCAGTCAATATCTATCTCTTCATTATCCAGGAGCCTTTTGAAACTGGGTTCAACTAAGTCAGAACCATCATCTGTCACCCCTTCTATGCTGAACTACAATCTCATGGACTGGATTTGAGATACGCAGAGTCTACTATGACCTCTCTTCATAACTTGGGACTCATTTGCACACTCTTCCCAGAAATCCTCTAGATGGGGAACTGGAAACATGTGAGATCTAAGGCCTAGATTCCCGCTAGCAAAGTTTTTATTATCAAAGCCTGTTCTCTCTGTGTAGTACTTGAAATCAAAATGACTAAGGTCACTTCCAATACTTATTGCATATTCAATAGTCATCCATGAAAATTTACCTAGTTGTAATGGGAAAATTTTCTCCCATCCTTCCTCGGGAAGAAAATGCTTAAGCACAGTAGCAAGCTGTCTACAGACTTCTACAAGGATGAAACAATCAAAGGCATACCTAGGTAATTTTGTAGGGGAATCTTTAAAAACACCAATTCTAATATAAGATAACCTAGGGAACTGAATGTAAAAACTCCCAATTCTTGTCACAAATTGTTGAGCTTCTGAACTCATTCTCCTGGCTGAATCTCCATTCATCTCAAAACAAAGTTTACCCATAAAAGTATCATGTACCCTCCTGTAATTCTGAATTACATTATCTTTACAAAGAATGGGAAAGTACTCAAAAACACACATTCCATCTATCCAAGGCTCATGAATCATCCCATCCCATTTCCTACTAAAGGCTAGAGAGTACATTAGATAAGAAGACATGAAAAAGCTACATCCAATGAGTTTAGAATTTTTCAATTATTCTCTCATAGAGTCTGCAATTAATTCGGCCCAATCCAACTTGTGTCTTCCTTCTAAAACAATCTCTACATAACATAACAACCAATCTGAAAAGAAGAACGCATCAGGTGACCCTCTGACTCTATGCAACATCACCATAACATCACTAATATATGGGTGCACATGACTTCTGTTGAGCTTTTTGGGTAAACAAGAACCTCCCCTTTGGGAATTTAATAACCAATGCTTGGCTATTAAGGTACGATTTACATCTACATTTGGTTTGAACTTAACAAGGGACTGCGTAGGAGAGAAAGAAGAAAAATTTCGCTCTTGAATTTGGAAAGCTGAAGCAATAATTCCTCTATTTACAGCCATCAAGACCTCACCATTTCTCTTGAGAATTGATTTGGTTCGCTGGTCATAGTTGCAGATACACTCATGGACAATTTTAGGACAGACTACTACAGGAGGAAAACAAGCAGCTATGCACAACCCACTACTCAAAATTTCAAGAGAAGGGACATTCTCTTCTGTAGACCCAGTGAGCCTATCAGCAATTCCTTCTACATCATAGCCTTCTAAATCTGTGTCTGTCACAATGGGATTTTCACATACCAAAATAGACACACTTCCAAAAAAATGGAATGCAGACTTCATACTTGCAAGAATAAACTGATAATTGTCATAGAAATTTCCTTAAATTTCACAAGCTCTTAAATTCAAACACTGTAGGAATTGCAGCCTGACTTACCTTAATCACTGTAGAAAAATCTGCAACTGGAGCTCCAAAAACCCTTACCTTCAATCTTCACGCATACAGACAGCAAAAACATTTCAAAAATAATGAATGCTAAGAAGGATTTTAAATAAGAAATACCATGGGTTTGACAATTAATTGCCCATCACAAAGGCAATAAAGGCTCGGAGAATGAAGTGACCGTTCACGCACGCAATCATTTAATGCCACTTGTGCAAACTTTTATGCTGCACAAATTTCTCATTAATTTGACAACTCGGACACATTTAACCACCACCAATACCTTTCTTCATTAAAAGCCTTTCCTAGGTAGGGCCCACAACTGAAATGACAGCGGTAGTCCTTTTCTTTTGCCACGTGTCACTTTTAAAATCATTGAACACTCTTGAACACAGATGAACTAAGTTCAAGGGTGTTCTTATGTGTTCACCACTGTTCAAGTTTGTTCCTTTTTTAATCTCCCACCTTCATCCTTAAACAGAATATCCCATACTTAGCCACTGATTCCCAGCTTTGATCAATCAAAAATTCTAAAGACCACGATCATGAGATACCTTTTTAGCGATGACTTTATTCACTTGCTATCCCTTCATAAAAATCATGAACGAGCTTGAACACGGATGAACTAAGTTCAAGGTTGTTCAAACCTGTTCAAGAAACATGTTAGCAAATGATTTTTCTATTTTCACAAACACAAATGGACCACAAGGTGGACCCTTTTGGTGAGAATTCAAACATGGGGACTTAAGCAGCTTTGAGATTCACAAAAAAAACATTGCGACTCTATAAATCAAATATAAGGACAAGGACTAAAACTTGGACCAACACAATCCATGATGAACAAATATTAAATTCACCAGTCGACTGCAAATAACCACCAAATACATAGAAGAAAACACCAACTGAGATTTAGGTCCTCACAAGATCCAATGCATCAAATTTGCATGCCTCAGAACTCACCACGATCCCAATGTCCCCATCAAATCACAGATGCAATCTCTAATGCCTGCTCAATCCAATAAAGCTAGTTAGTGAGAAAGAACACCAAGACCCAGACCATTCGGTAAGACAACACTGAACCAACCAGCAACCAATCGGTGAAGTCACCAAGCCAACTCCTCCGAACAGACAACACTAAGCGATAAGATACTGAGAAAGACACCACCGAGTTGCACACACCAAAAAACTACCACTGAGTAGTGTACCTCTAAGTAAAATATCACCAAATATCGAACACCACCAAGTGCAAACACTACCGAGTAGTGTAGCACCGACCATCACCAAGTCCAGTCACTGAGTCCATCAGTGAAACAACACATCTTCCAACCGAGAACTATCACCAAAGTGACCGAGCACCTCAGGTGTCCAACCAAGTTTACTACTAAAACCAAATCAAACCAAAACATATTTTTGGTGATACAGGATTGCTAGCTACCCCAGGATGCTCCTGCATCACAATAAATGTATGCCTTTCAATATTTTCATGGGTATCATCACAAATGTAGAAAAGATCAAAAATGCTTATCCCTACGAAATTGGATTAGTACCAAAATATTTTCCTACAACTTGCTATCCCTCAAGAGATATGAAGAATACACTCAAAGGAGACTGCGCAATGAGACCTTCAATACCATATTATCAACTTTAAAACACTCTAGGAGATATATATGGTGGGTGTCTTTAGGAAATATATCTCTCCTTGCACAAAGATTATGCTACTTTCAGAGGTGAATTGAGTAAGCTTCTATTCTATGGAATCTAGTTAGGGCTTTCATTTCAAAGATATTTCTTGAATCATACAAGATATTGTGGTTGTGCAAGTGTAATTGAGACTTATAGTCCCATGAATACCAGGCACAAACTATCTTTGCCTCCTGAGACTTTAATCTCAAAGGGAGGATTTGATTATAGTGGGTTGGAAGAGGTTCAATTTTCCTTGTTCCCATTTGAGTCATTCTCATGAGATTTTTCCCTCAATGATGGGCTCTCTAAAGGTAATGAATGATAACTAAAAGTGGATTGCAACTTGGGGTCTAAATTTCTAATTTTCCCAAAGCGAAAAGAGCATACTCTCCTATTCAAGTCATTTCTCCCAAGAACATAAAACACATGTTCATTTACAAAAGATTCTTTTCAAATGACAAATTGAATGGGTCAAGGTTTATTATTTTTCTAAAAGGAAAAGAGCATACTCCCCTACTACTCAACGGATCAATCATAAATTGTCCTTCTAATTAAGCTAGGTGCCTAGAAAAACATACTAATAGAAGACATGATATTTTCTTAAAGATGACTTAGGCAACCTGCATCACAAATACCATTAGTAGTTTTTGAGTTTGATTTGATCTTTGATAATCAACCCACAAAAACTTGTTAAATCCTCAATCTACACATTGAAATTAGATCAAAACACTAAATGATCAATGGATTAGAAGTTAGAATAAAAATTCAAACTAAAAACATATTGCTTTGTCCATTTACCCCAGAAATGAAGAAACAGTGACCTAGACGAAGTGTTTACTAGAGATGAAATGAAGATTACCACAAATGAAACCTCTCTCTAGAAATGAAGGAATATTTACCAAAAACACAATACTTTTCCAAAAACCAAAAAGGATTCACCAAAAATGAAATGAATTCCTAGAAACGAAAAAAAAGATTGACCAAAGATGAAATTGAACTGCCTTTTATTCTTCTCGAAAACAAAGAAAGGGAACAATAAATGAGACAATAAGGCCCAGAAACAAGACTTCAGATCCACAAACGAAGAAATATTCCCCAAAAATGAAGGAATATTCTTGAAAATGAAACACTTCTGAAGTGTTTGTAACTTGCAAGCACAATTTGGTCAAAAATGATAGAAATCAGGGCCTAGAGTCCCACGTTGGGCGCCGAAAATGTGTGTGTGAAAATATGCATGTATGTCTACAACATAAACACTTCAATGAATAATTATATCAATTGGTTAGTAAAAAGAATACATCAAATAAACTCAATTAACCAATCAAAATCGAATCATTGCCTTCTAGTCATGAAGAATACTATTTATTAGGATTGCTCTTAGAATTAAGCATCTAGCTCAATAATTGACACTCATGAAATGAAGGATTTTAACCAAAATGAACCTAAATTGATGCAATTTTGATCTACAGTGAATCAAATTAAGCTATTTTGATCAAATTGTGCATCTACATGATTGATTAAGCTAAGAATTGAGATGAATTTAGATCTAAACTGATGAATTCAAGATGAAATTTCTATGAAATGATCTACTTGAATGAAATTAGCATTATGTCTATGCAATTATGGATGGATATCTAAATTCCTTGATTGAGATTGGTTTTATCGATTTCCTTTTTGAGGGAAATATTTGAATTTGAATTCAATGGCTAGGATGAAGGCATAATGGACAATGGAGATTGAACCTTGAGTGATCCATGTGGATTTGATCCTCTTGGCTTGAGCCAAGTCATTTTACCTTTTGTGCCTGAGTGGATAATAGGACATTTATTTAATTCACTTAATTAATAACTCTAGCCAAGGTATTTTTGAGTTTGATTTAATTAATTAGGCTAGGATTAATTAATAAATTAATTCACTCTTCTATGATGATGAACCTCTGATGTTTGATATTTTGATTTCTGATGAATTTATGTAAGAAATTTGATTTACTCGCATAATCAGGATTGAGGTTGGATTTGACACCTAGATTAGGTACTAGGGCAATTCAATTGATTTTTAGGCCTCTGATTAGACTAGACCAATTTTAGGTGATTATAGTTGTAAATTAAACAACACCAAAAAACACTCATAATACTTATGAATTAATGACATAAAATATGAATTGATTAACATCATTTAATAATGAATTTAATTATATACAAGGTTACTTGATTCCCTCTAAACAAAAGTACTGGTATTAAGCTTACCTAAAGAAGCATAATTTTATCTAAACAATAATGTCCCCTAAGTGAAATATCACAACTATAATTACTCATGAAGTCAAATTAACAAGACATACTGTAATTCTTGTGATATTATTAACCAAGTATAATATTTAACCAATTTAAAATTCCTACCCAAATGTAAAACTCAAGCTAATTTATGATAACTTCCTTTGAAAGCACTTACATCAATATTATATTTAAAATCACAATATCTAAACATTATTCTATCAAATTTAAACATAACGAAAAAAAATTCAACACTCAAATTTCATTTAAATAATTATACGACTTAAATAATAATTAATAATGAAATTATTAAGAAAATACTTTAATCAAACTTTCTCATTAAAATACACATATCGTGACTCATAAGATTCATTCTATACTTTACCTATAATCGTTCCTCTAGCAAGTCATTATAGCAAATCATATTTAAGAAATATAACACATAATTGAAATACAAGTAGATTCCAACAAATACAATGTTAAATTGAATAAATCATATATCATAAGATTAATCTCAACCTAACTGACCAACTTCCACTACATGTTAGCATAAACAACACTAAAAAAATTTCTTCTTAACAAATATAATAACAAACCAAATTAATAATTAATAATTTAATACTATTTACTAACTTATTAATGTTCTAATACTAATGTAGGACTAATCTCGACTATAAAATACCATTTACCAAACTTCCTAACCATATTATAAAAAGGTTAGAAATGAGTAGCAAGCATAATGAAGAAAAGGTAGAGGAAAAAAATGCCAAGGAAGGTGGGTATATGATTGATCGAACATAGAAGCGACAATTTTATTGATATAAAGACAAAGATGACATTTCCATGATCAAATTATAAACAACCAACTCCCTACAATATTGTTAAATTTTCTAAATGAAAATCAATTGAATCCATGTGCAATGACTATGTTGTAAGTTGTAGAATGTGAGGGACGTATATGGATGTATGAAACAACAACAAAGATTGGTAACAAAAAACTACATGGAGCAAGGAACATCGATGGGTGAGAAGGTTCAGATAACGGTTGTTGTTATCAATTGGACAATTTATTTACAGTAAGTGCTACAAAATTGGATTGATGTATTTCATTATGCGTAAGATCTGTCATCATTAGAGGTGGTCTGAAAAATGAGATTTATGTAAAGAATGTAGATTATTGGAAAGTGTTATCAAAAAGGGTCTGGATAAGGCCATAAACAAAATCAAATTATAATTTGATATTGGAATGGACAAACCAAGATAAAAATATGCCTTTTATATTAGTATCCAAGACAATAAAGATAAATCTGTTGGATTTTCAACCAAATCTGATTGCCTTGAGCCTCTCTAACGTCTCCAATAAATCTCCTCAATTTATTTTTGCTTAGACTAAATCAGATTTTATGTGGACTTTTGCACAGATAAGTTCAAATTAGATTTTGGGGAAATCTGATTTTGGTTTTTGGACAGCAAACAATTATAAAACGAAAAGAATGTTTCTATATTTAAGAGAGATTGTGAAATCAGAGCAGCAAGAGAATGTTTTTGTAGTGCTATGTTTTTTATTAGAGAATATTATAGCAGTTGTTGTATGTTTTTTTTGTCTTGTTGATCAGTGATTGCTCCAGGCATTTTATGAGAGCTCTGAGAAGCTCCAGACAATTTGTATGCAGCCCCAAATTGCTGCAAGTTTAGTTTGTAGTCTGTAGTCATAGAAATTAGTTTATTTCTGAGGTAGTAGTTTACATTTTTAGATTTGCTTATTGTAAAAGTTATTTTCAGTTTAATAGAAGAAAGAAGAAGCTTGCATATCTCCAGCTCTTTTTAAATTTATGATCTGCCCTATTTTTGGGGATTTAGAACTATTATCTTGTGAAAGAGATTTTAAGTGTGATTTTTTCATATTATCTAGAATGAGTCTATAATATTTACATGGTATCAGAGTTTTTTGGCCCTCAATCCTTGTGAATTTGGGCATTTGTTTTTTTTTTGGGTATTTGAATTTCTTGCACATGGCTCGAGATGGAGGAAAGAGTTGGTAGAAGCCACCATCCTTAAATGGAAAAAATATGATGTTTGGGAAAAGAAGATGAAGACCTTCATGGTTGCAAACAATTTGTGGGAGATTTTGGTAAATGGATTTGTGGATGTGACTGACCTCGCTCTCATTTTGTCCCTCTCAAACAATCAGAAGACTCAGTTGAAGGAGTCAAGGAGGAAAGATGCTAAAGCTTTAAGCTTGATTGAAATATCCTTGATAGAGGCGATCTTTCCCAGAATTGTAGCACCTAATTATTCCAAAGAAGCTTGTGATATCCTCTATACAAGTTTTAAAGGGACTAAAAAAAATTGTTTGGTGAAGCTCCAGATGCTTTGAAGATATTTTGAGACTCTTCTCATGAAGGACAGTAAGTCCATTTTAGATTTTCGCTTAAGACTCTCTGGTTTGATAAAGAAGTTGAGAACCAATGGAGAAGAAATGAATAATAGATAAAATCTTGAAGTCTACCCTCAGAATTTGATACAATAGTTATTATCATTGAAGAGGCAAAGGATTTCTCAACATTGATTGTTGATGAGTTAATGGGTTCTCTCCAAACCCATGAGGAGTGCCTTACTAGGTTTTCTAATTCTTCCCAAGAGATATTTCAAAGCTCAAACCAATGCAAGAGGCAGGGGAGAGGAAGAAACAACTTTGGACAAGGATCAAGAGGCAGAGGTTGTGGCAACTCTAGACAACAAAATGCTGGAGGAGAAAGCTCAAGATGAGTAGGCACCAATGAAGGAGCTATAAACTCTTAGAATAACTCTAGAGGAGGCAAGAAGAACAATAGCTCGAACAAGAGCCATATTGAGTGCTATTATTGCCATAAATTTGGGCGTTATGCAAGTGAATGCTAGAAAAAACAAAGTGGCCAGTCAAAGAAAAGTGCAAATATGGCTGATGTGAAAGTGGGTGATGGAAATGATCCCACAGCCTTCATCGTGTGCAATATTGGTGAAGAAGGCAGCCCTAAAGTCTAGTATTTAGAAAGCGATTGTAGTAACCACATGAGTGGTAATGAAAGTCTTTTTAATTTCATTGATAAAAATGTAAAGTATAAAATTAGAATAGGGAATAATGGAATTGTTCCAGTTGTGGGAAAAGGATCTATTATGATCCACACCAAGAAAGGTGAGAAACAAGAGATTCAAAATGTTTATTTTGCCCCTGGTATGAAGCACAATTTGATGAGTGTTGGAAAACTCATTCAAAATGGATATAAAGTGTTGATGGAGAATGACCAATGCATCATTTATGAGAAAGATAGGAGTAAGAAAATTGTTGCAGCAATCCAAATGACAAAGAACCAGATGTTTATGTTGAAGATAGAGATGTGCTTCTCTTCTCAACATGTTGTTGCACCTCCCAAGAAAGCATGTACAAAATTACAACAACAGTCAGCCTTCAATAGCATGATTGAAGACCCCTCCAAGCTATGGAATTTAAGGTATGGACATCTTGGCTATGTTGGTTTAATTTTATTATCCAAGAAAAGAATGGTAGATGGTTTTTCATGTACTGTTGAGTTCAGTAGCAACTATGAGGCTTGTATTTTAGGTAAGCAACATCAAATGTCATATAATTCTGGTAACTCTAGAAGGGAAAGAGAGACATTAGAGTTGGTCCATACTTATTTAGTTGTCCCTATGAAAATCACTTCCATTGGGGGGAGCACTTATTTTATGACCTTCATAGATGATTTCAGTCCTAGAACATGGGTGTATTTTATGAAAAATAAATTTGAAGCTTTTGATAACTTTTTAGAATTTAAAGCCCAGACTAAAAAAGAAAGTCAAAAATATGTTAAAGTCCTAAGCTCAGATAGAGAGGGTGACTATACCTCCAATATTTTGTAAATCTTTGTAGACAAAATGGCATAAAGAAGGAGCTAACAGCCAGTTATACTCTACAGTAAAATGGAGTGGCTGAAAGAAAGAATAGGACCATCGTTGAGATGGTAAGGAGCATGATGAAAGCAAAAGGACTCCCAATTGATATTGGGTAGAATCTATAGAAATAACTATCTATCTAATAAATATAAGTCCTACAGATGCATTCTGTGACAAGATTCCATTGGAAGCATGGGCAAAGCATAGATGGGCAGTTGAACACTTGAGAGTGTTTGGGTGTGTAGAATATGCACACATGCCAAAGGAGAAAAGGAAAAAGTTGGATGACAAGGGCGTGAAATGTTTCTTCATGGGATATAGTCTTGATTCAAAGACATATAAATTATATAACCCAGTCACCAAAAAGATCATCATTTCAAGAGACATGGAGTTCATTGAGAATGATTCATGGGATGGATCGGTGGACGCGTCATCAAGCACTTCAAGTAAAGTGCCTATTATTGCTGAAGATGATGAGTTTAATGATGATCAAAATGATACAATAGTAGCTCCATACATCTCCTAACAGGCCCTACATAGAACAACAATAGTAGTACTAAGAGTTCTGACCTCACTCTCGCCTCCCTAATGCCAAGAAAGACCAAGAGTCTAAGGGAGATATACCAAAATGAAAGGTATGAAGATGAATTTGATAAAAACATAAATTTTGCATTATTTTCTCATAGTGATTCAATTTATTTTGAGGATGTTGTAAAAGAAGAAAAATGGTGTGAGGCCATGGATGAGGAAATAGATGCAATAAAAAGAAATGAAACTTGGGAGCTAACTAAATTACCTCCATAAAATAAATTTATTGGGGTTAAATGGATTTACAAGACCAAGAGAAATGCTGAAGGAAAAATAGATAGGCATAAGGCTTGATTGGTGGTCAAGGGGTACAAACAGCACTTTGCTAGAGATTATGATGAGACCTATGCCCCTATTGCAATAATGGAAACCATTCTTGTTGTCATAGCAATTGTAGCCTATCACAAATGGAAGGTATATCAAATGGATGTGAAATCTACCTTCTTGAATGGAGTCTTGAAAGAAGAGGTTTATGTGGAGCAGCCATCTGGTTATGAAGTTTTGGGTCATGAAGGTAAATTGTATAGGTTGAAGAAAGCTCTTTATGGGCTGAAGTAAGCTCCATGGCATGGTATAGCAGGATTGACTTATATTTAATGAGTAATAGCTTTTGTAAAAGCGATGGTGACCAATAAAAAGCAGTTTGAAGAATATTAAATTTATTTCATAATCTAAGGTTGATATATATAATTTATTTCATTAAATAATACCTTGAGGTTAAATCCTATTGGAACCGATTAAATTTGAAATTGGAATGGCAAGGATTCTATTATTATTTTAATAATTTATTGGTGGTTGTAAGATATGGAATAGGGTGTTTAGGAATTTAAGGAATATGAAAGGGGATAAGATGACTTGATTGTTAATTGTTGTTTGATTTGATTAAAATGTGTTGAATTCCTTAACCCTACTTCATATTTACTTGAATTCAATTGATTGTGTATTGCAATTGTGATTAGGGAGAAGATAAGATGTTCCTCTTTTATTCCCAAACACACAAATGGAAGATCCAAGTTGATCAACCCAAAAGAAGGGTTAATGCACAAATGAATCAACTATTCGAAAAGGAGAATAACAAGAAGGATATCTTAAATTATGTTGATTATATGTATAGAAATGATATATGACAGTAATTAAAGAAATAGGAGGAATGTACTAACCTTGAAATATTGCAGATCAAAGAATGTTGTTTTCTGAGGTCTGTAGACTATTTCTGGAAAAACTGACTGTTGATCCCGTACTGGAATGCAGAGACGAACAAAACCCAGAAATATTTTTCCATTTCGATGTCATCTTATGAAAAAGGTTGACCTTGAACTACAAATGTCAACCTTGACTCAATAATGTCGACCCTAACCTGCACAAGTCTAACGGAGAATCTGTTTGCGTCGTCTGAAAGAAAGCCAAAAAGGGTATCCAGATCTGGTCTCAAATCTGTTGTTCTAAACCTGTACCTACAAGAAAAAGAGGATTGTTTGTTGTGGGGGAGGGGTTTTCCTTGGTCAAACCCTGATTTTGGAATTAACCTCAAATATATATAATTGAAATTGCAGAAATGGACAAAGTAAATGCTTAAATTCACCTTGCTTGTAAAAGTCCTTGTGGTGGATTTGAATCCTTGGATCCACAAGTATGCTTTAAAATGTGGAGTGTAGAAAGGTAGGATGTCTTCAATCTCTTGCTTGTAGATCTCCAACACCAAGTCTTGAATGGGTTCTTGAATCTGAAATAAGCTTGGAAGAAGGTGGATGGAGAGATCACCAAAAGGGCACTATGTAGCTTGAATCCTTCAATGGCCTCCAATGGATCTCCTCCATGAAAATGGATGCTTGAATGGATGAATGCTTTCTTGAAATATTTCTTGATGATGTTTCTCAATTTCTCAAGGATGCATAGGCTTCAATAGAGGACTTCCTTTCTCAATATTGCTTAGTGATTGTTAGAAAAAATGAGAGGAGAAGGCTCCCTTTTATATGAAACTAGGGCACAATCTTCTAAGGAGGCCGACATAGGAGAAGTAAATTTCCATTAAAGATTTTAACCCTAGGAGAGGACCTATATTAAATATAATATAGGAATCAACACTTCAGAACCCAAAACAGCTGACCCGGAAGCAGGAAAATACTTTTTGCAAAGACCGACATCCAAAACTGTGAGACCCTGGGATCTGAACCCCGGGTCAAGGTCGAGGTCAACCTTGACCTAGGTTAGGGTTGAGGTCAACCCTGACCTAGGTTAGGGTTGAGGTCTACATAGACTTGAAAGGTCAACCCTGACCCTGAAGCCCAAAATCACCAGTCTGCAGTTCAGAATGCAGAAATCAAGCTAAATAGGAGTGGAAAGAGGGACAAAATAGGGGGGAAGCCATGTCAAGATCAGGAACCCATTCAAGGTGCTTGTCATGACCCCAAACCACTTACTCAGAAGGCTAAACAAGTCTAAAATAGAAGTGCTTCCATTTTTTGACTATACATTTAGCCCCCACTTTAGCAAGAGTATGAGCTCAACACAAACTCTTGGTAAAGGAGAATATACAGAAAAAACAATCTTATTGGAACAAAAAAGGGATAAAGAAACCCTCAATCCCCCAAGAGACTTAATTCTTTATCAACCCTAAGATCATGATAAGAGAGACATCACTTAGTTTAAGGAGAGAGAGAAAGAGGGTGTGATTATCTCGCCCAATGAGAACTTATGTCTCATTGTGAACCACACCAAAAAGTTTAACTGGAAAGATGGAGTTGAACCGCCTAGTGAATGTGGCTACTCACTAGTCAACCCATCAGGGAGATCCATTCTTAAAGGGATCAAAACATTTGAAAACTGGCGGGATCAAGATATCCGTGTAAATTTAAACTGGAGGGATCAAGAGATCCTTAAAAAGTAAAGATGACCATGCTTTAAGGATTAGTTTCTTTTAATCCATAAAGGGAAAAGTTTTAAATCTTAAAAATTATTTTGAATGTGCGTGTGTGCAAAAAGTGAGTAGAGTGTATGCCCCCATGTTAAATTCATTGCTAACACTTTAACAGGAGCAATGGTTTTAACGGAAACATCAACAACTCTATGGATTACGTTTCCACTGCGAGATGCCCCCAAAGGAAGACAAATCAAGGGAAATAACACTTGAGGGATCTACCTAATGTGGGGTCAGTATGATCATAAGATAACATGTATATAGAAATATAATATTATTGCAAATGAATTGACATCATTCCCCAAAGAAAATAGAACTACAATCACAAAGGAGGAAAGAAACTTAAGAATTACGAAGAGGAATCTTTTCAGACCACAACATGGAGACCAAAAGGAATTAGTGCTACCATGTCATAGATCCAAGAAGATTGTACAAGGAAAATAGTTACAAATAATAGCACAAGTAAAACATAACATGAAACAACATATAGAAGAATGTAGATGCATATAGAAGAATTGAACAACAGTTTTGATTCCTTTATTACCTTGCACCAACAGAGTAACAAAGGGTCATATAAAGGAATCTAACAAACATTTAGAAACACATATTATGGGGGGAGCACAATACAACATACAAACACAAAAAGGGCTACCATAAAGGATGAGCGAATCAAGCATGTTGTCAACCCTCCCCATCTTGGTTTATGTTATTTAGGGTAGGTGGGAAACTCGCAAGAGGGACTATATCCAATATAGTAGGAATGATAGCTAGTTCCAAACAAGGATCCTCTTGAG
>MU225451.1:1569674-1581394 GCA_018584345.1 Thuja plicata
AATTATCATCTGGGATCCTAAGGAAAGGAGAGGAAGACTCGGGATCAAAGGAACCCATAAGTCTATGGCTTCTTCTAATCGGGATACTATAAGTAGGACTAGATGTGGTAAAGCTCATACACCAATACAATACAAATGAACTAACACAAAATTTGATTAATTGAATTGAAATTCAATTTGAAAGAAAATGCAAGATATAGCATAAAAAATGTAAATCTAACACCAAAAAGAAAGAGTTGTCTATCGCGGGTGCACCAAAATGTAAGATATGGAATAGGGTGTTTAGGAATTTTAGGAATATGAAAGGGGATAAGATGACAGCTTGATTGTTAATTGTTGTTTGATTTGATTAAAATGTGTTGAATTCCTTAACCCTACTTCATATTTACTTGAATTTAATTGATTGTGTATTGCATTTGTGATTAGGGAGAAGATAAGATGTTCCTCTTTTATTCCCAAATGCACAAATGGAAGATCTAAGTTGATCAACCCAAAAGAAGGGTTAATGCACAAATGAATCAACTATTCAGAAAAGAGAATAACAAGAAGGATATCTTAAATTCTGTTAATTATATGTATAGAAATGATATATGACAGTAATTAAATAAATAGGAGAAATGTACTAACCTTGAAATATTGCAGATCAAAGAATGTTGCTTTTTGAGGTCTATAGACTATTTTTGGAAAAACTTACAGTTGATCCCGCACTGAAATGCAGAGACGAACAAAACCCAGAAATATTTTTCCGTTTTGATGTCATCTTATGAAAAAGGTTGACCTTGACCCACAAATGTGAACCCTAACCCAATAATGTCAACTGTGACCTGCACAGGTCTGACAGAGAATCTGTTCCCGCTGTCTGAAAGAAAGTTGAAAAGGGTATCCAAATCTGGTCTTAAATCTATTGTTCTGAACGTGTACCTACAAGAAAAAGAGGATTGTTTATTGTGGGGGAGGGGTTTGCCTTGGTCAAACCCCAGTTTTGAAATTAACCTCAAATATATATAATTGAAATTGCAGAAATGGACAAAGTAAATGCTTAAATTCACCTTACTTGTAAAATTCCTTGTGGTGGATTCGAATCCTTGGATCCACAAGTATGCTTTAAAATGTAGAATGTAGAAAGGTAAAATATCTTCAATCTCTTGCTTGTAGATCTCCAACACCAAGTCTTGAATGGGTTCTTGAATTTGAAATAAGCTTGGAAGAAGGTGGATGGAGAGATCACCAAAAGGGCACTATGTAACTTGAATCCTTCAATGGCCTCCAATGGATCTCCTCCATGAAAATGGATGAATGCTTGCTTGAAATATTGCTTGATGATGTTTCTCAATTTCTCAAGGATGCATAGGCTTCAATAGAGGACTTCCTTTCTCAATATCACTTAGTGATTGTTAGAGAAAATGAGAGGAGAAGGCTCCCTTTTATATGAAACTAGGGCACAATATTCTAAGGAGGCCGACATAGGAGAATTAAATTTATATTAAAGCCTTTACCCCTAGGAGAGGACCTATATTAAATATAATTTAGGAATCGACACTTCAGAACCCGAAACAACCGACCTGGAAGCGGGAAAATACTTTTTGCAAAGACCGACATCCAAAACTATGAGACCCTGAGATCTGAACCCTGGGTCAAGGTTGAGGTTGATCTTGACCTAGGTCAGGGTCAAGGTTGACCCTGACCTAGGTCAGGGTCAAGGTCGACATAGACCTGAAAGGTTGACCCTGACCCTGAAGCCCAGAATCACCAGTCTGTAATTAAGAATGTAGAAATCAAGCTAAACAGGAGTGGAAAGAGGGACAGAATAGGGGAGAAGCCATGTCAAGATTAGGAACCTATTCAAGGAACTTCTCATGACCCCAAACCACTTACTCGGAAGGCTAAACAAGTCTAAAATGGAAGTGCTTCCATTTTCTGACTATACAGTGGTCAATCAAAAAAGAATATGCATCATATTGAGAATGATATACACCAATATTAGTAATCGAGAGTAACTGCAAGAAAGGAATGTTTCTTTTATAAAAATATTGTGAATGAAATCCTATTAAATATTATGCATACGGACAAGTTGCATACCTGTATAAAGATGTAGAAAATCGTGGATATAAGCCAACTTAGAACCAATTAGTTTTTAAAATCGACCATCTCTCAGCATGAAAATGATTTTTTTGTTGGTGGAAGAGATAATAATTGATTTAGAGGAGAAGAATATGTTCCTCTCCACAAGCCCCATTTCCCTCGCAAAATTTATTGTATCTGAATTAAATAGTTGAACTCTTATGTTCTGACAAATCTGCTTGGTTAATTGGTTGCCATAGTCCTGCACCTAGTATTGATCTCCTCCTACTGTTAAGACCAATTCCTATGTATGAAATTCCCATCCCAAAAGTCGCCTTCACCCTGTATGCATGCTGAAAAACCAGATGTATATCCAATGTATGATAGCTATTCACCAACCAAAATTTGTTTCCTCCTTTATCTCTACACAACTTATCATCTCTCCAACCGTGCCTCCTCCCCTTCAATCCCAATTGTACAACTTATAACATATTTTCATCCTCCTTGCTAATTTTGGTCCCTCCACCCTCGGATGTGGAAGTTAAACAATTATATAATCCTTAAAATGAAACAACTCAACTTTTTTAAACCGTTCCCTATTCCTTCCTCCTAATCATTGTCTTAGATCAGGTTTAATTACATAGGTCAGTATACCAAAACAAGATTAGTACTTAACGAAACTCACATATTCACATACATTAGTTTATTATAATAAGGTAGACATATTATGTATTAATGTTTATGATATTGATTGGTCTTGTTAAGATGATAGTCTTTGTGTGGGAGCTTTGCTTCTGGAAATGTTTTTTCTTGCCGGATAATTGTCATCCTTTGCCGTGGATTTTAATTTTTTGAGAATGAAAACCAAAAATCCCTATTATTTTGAAAAGTTTCCTTGTTTTGTTTCTATTATCCTTGATTTTTCTTCAAAACCCAATCTTCTATCATTTTTTTTTGTGGAAATGTTTTTTTCCTGCCAGATAATTGTTAACCTTTTGTCATGGATTTTAATTTTTTGAGAATGGAAACCAGCAATCCCTGTTACTTTGGAAATTTTCCCTGTTTTGTTTCCATTATTCCTGATTTTTTTTCAAAATCCAGACTTCTTTTTAGTATCTTTTATCATTTTTTTTGTACCTATGAAAAAAAAAAATATAATACAAATTGAAGCACTTCATATTATAAACAAGTGGGGAAACTCAGATGGAGGAGAAATCCAAAGTGAGAGAATAGTAGGTATGGTATTGTGATGTTTGTATTTCAATTTCATCTTATCACTAAACCTGTTTTTATGTTGAATACCACAGGAGAATGTATATGATTTTTGATTGCACATTGTGAGGGATGTTTTGAAATCAGGCTTCATACAAAGCAAAAGATGGTGAGAAATGGGTTTAGATTACAAGTAAACTCATTTTGGATTTTTATTAGGGTTTTTCTAATAAAAATTAGGAGATAGTGAATTCATTTAGGCATACTTCCGCATTATAAGATCATCTGGTAAAAGCATTTTTGGGATTCTAAATTAGATGATTTAAGAATTTTTTGTTTTGGCAATTATACTTGTACATTATTTTTTCTATGAATCTTATTTATTTTCTATCATTATCATCTTTACTATTTATCCATTTATACTCTTCAGATTTAAATTGTCATTCCAATGCAAGTTGTGTTATTTTAGTTTTTCACTTTATCATTTATTTCTAAGAGAAGGTTACAGAATCAATGTTAGGATAGTGTGTACCCTTACATTATCTCTCACATTTTTTCTTCTCAACCCGTGCCTCAAATACCTGCCTTTACCATTCACGTTATTAATATTAATTTTCTTGAGAAGAAATTGGTAGCACTAACATTGAAGTTATAAGGTTCCAATTTTTCCGAGAGCTCAAGAGGTAGTGATATTTTTTAGACATTGATGCATGTTACTTTGTCATTTGCTTCTTTTATTCAATGTCTAACAGTTGTAATCCCATTATAATTTGAATGCTAAGCTTATCTTTGATGCATAGATCCCTAACATTGGAAATCACTATGTCAAATGCATAGAATGGAATCAAATATGCAATCTGTGAATCACTTTAATTAAAAATAAAAATATTATAATAAAAATGAAATTTGTTTAAAATTAGAAAAAACAATTGTTAGAAATTAATTTAAGATGAAGTGTTTGAAAAAATTAAATAAATTAACAAATAGTATTATGCTTTGAAGTTAATTTTAAAATTTATAATAGAAATATATAGTAGCAGTAAAGAAAAAATTAAAAAAAACTTTGATTCTTAACAATTTATGAAGAAACATGTCTTTTGTATGATAAGCTTTTAAATTTATAAGAGAAATATCCTTGCAATAAAAAACAAAACTTCTTAGAAAGAAAATATGATAAAAAGGAAAAATAAAATATTTAAGGATTAAGAATAAACATGTCTCTTTTATATGATAAGATTTAAAATTAATGATTGTATGATAAGTTTTTGAAATTCATAATAAGACATATCCTTCCAAAGAAAAAAACAAATCTTTTCATAAGATAAGATAAATTTATTAATGTCCAACAAGAGACCAACAAGGGTCTAAGGGACTGGAAAGGTACAGCAAAAGGAACAGCGAACCAACAGACCACCAAACAGTGGTCGGGAAAACAACCAAGAGCAAAAAAAGAAAGAAAGAATTTAACAATTTATAATAGAAATGTTTCTTTTGATAACAAGTTTTTAAATAAATGATTGCATAATATATTTTAAAAATTATAATAGAAACATATCTTTGCATTAAAAAATATTTTTTTAAGAAAGAAAATATGATAAAGAAGGAAACTTCTAATTTTAAGGATTTATGAGAGGAATATGTTTCTATAAATTTTAAATCTTTCTTTATTTTTTATAACTATAAATAAAAATTATTTATTAATCTTTATGATATATAGTAATAATAGTTGCTACAATTCATTTTAATCTTCAATTTAATATAATTATATATGATTGATTCTTTTGTTATTCTTATTTATTTTACATATATCATAAAATATGTAATTTAGTTTAATATTGATGCTAAGATTAATAATTTAAAATAAATTACTTTTTAAAAGAGGGGTAAAAAATTTATTGAAAACAAAAGAGATCAATACAACAAAGAGCTCTAAAGAGCCATATCCTGGACAACAAGTTGATCCAATTGATGAGATAAATCAGGGGGAAGGAACCTCTGGTCAACAAAATTCCAGCCTTGCCCATGTTCAAAAGCCCATTTAGCTAGGCAGCCAGCAACACCATTCCAATCATGGGGGATATACGTAAATGTTACAGAGTCAAGAGACCTGCATAACTGAAGAATTTTCTTAATAACCGAAGTCAGCTGCCAACAGACATCTGAAAGCTCTTATCTATTTAATAAGTTCACAATAATTTGTGAATCAGCTTCACAGATAATCCTGCGCCATCCATGCAAACAATAATGCTCCACAGCTACCACGATGGCAAAGGCCTCCATGAGATTGTTGGTATGAAATCCTTTGTGAATAGAAAAAAGAAATTGGACATCCCCAAAACTATTTCATCCAACTCCCCCAATGCCAACAGGACTAGGATTCCCCCGAGAGGAGCCATCAGTGTTGATTTTAATAACTCCAGGCAAAGGAGGAGTCCAATGCCCCTCGTGATTAACCTGCTGAGAGTGATGACTGGCTCTACTACCATAGCGGTGGGTAGCAGACAGAGGAGCCCCGCCATGTAGAGGAAAGGAGAGGTGAGCACAAATATCCACATCTCCCAGATCCAAACCACCCATCCCCTCAATCTTAGCCAGAACTGTCTCATGGAGGGAATGGACTATTTTCCCCCATAGGTGAAGGACTCCAAACTTAACATCCTAAAAGATTCACCTGTTTCTTTCCAGCCACACATGCCAAAGAATGAAGGAAGGGCCAATAGCCCAAGAACCTTGCAGAAAAGATGACTTAGAAGGCGAATGCCCCAGTCTCTCCCAAAACTCAGACAAAGAAGAAACATTCCAGCATGGACAGCCCCATGCGAGCCACTAAAAGTGCCAGATCTGCTTGATGACATTAATTTTTTCCATTAGTATACTTAAAGGGAAAATAATGATAAAGGTCATCAGTATAAGCATAACTGGTGGACAGCAATCATACCCGACGAGATGAAAATGTCTATCGTAAAAATTTCTAAGTATAGAATTGCCCGACGAACATTGACAAGAGTCAAACTGACAACAAGCATTACCGACGATACAGTTTTGAGAAAATTGTCGACGGAGCAGAAAAGGTATACCTGACAGATAGTTTAATTAAGGGACACTGACGGAGTACAAAACTGACAAAACTGATAGAGCAGCCTGACCATCAGAACTGACAGTCAGTTACAGAACCCGCAAAAAGTGGATCTGACTTTACACGTCAGATAAAATATTGTAATTCTATTTATAGATTTTTATTTTGTTTTAAAGCTTTACTTGAGGGTCAAGCAATAAAATTGTGAATATTTTAAAGCATCCTAACAGATCTAAAACATATCTAACTAAAGATCAAGGTCAAGTTGTAAACCTTGGATCTAGAGTTAATTTGTAAAGCATGAATCAAGAATAGAGCTAGAAACTAGTATAAATAGATGTTCAATCATTTGTAATAAGAGAGACTTGTAATCAGTTGATAAATGATAGTAGCCATGGAGAGCATCTAAGCAGCGAAAGAGAATACATGCAAAGTACAGAAACAGATCAAATCAGTTATCAAGAACACAAAAAGGCTACCGACGAGCAGAGGCAAGGTATCACTCAATCACTCAAGGTGATTACATTTACATTGTAAGCTTTACAGGATCTGTTATCAGCAATTAGAGATTGCATTAACTATCATAACAACATTTATATTGTAGTTGCATTCTAACAAGTGCATCACAACTAAAATCCTTTTGTAGAAGGTGGACTTAACAATTCTTTAATAAATCTCTTAACAGAGTGCACACCTAAGGGTGTTGCTAAAGCTTCAAACAAAGTAGATCCTAACAGATCTCTGCTCTAATACTCTTAACAGGGTAGATCATTAGAAGTGATCAATTGTAAGCCTTTATCGGCTCCTTATCTGGAGATAGTGAGGTTTTGTGAGTAGACATCCCCACCGTAGTTTTTACTTCCTGACAGGAGTTTTCTGTGATATCATATCATGTGTTATGTGTTATTTGTTTTCATGAATGTTTCTTGAATGTTTAAATATGTAAAGAACTTAGATTATGATTTCACATATATATAGAAAGATGAACAGATAGATAGGAATATAAAAATTTGATGACTCAAAGGTTAATGGGCCAACCACATAAAAAAAATTAGAGGTACTGATTCACCCCTCCCCTCTTAGTACATCATTCCAATAATTCCAACAATTGGTATCAGAGCTAAGTCTCTTTCTTGAAAAGCTTAGAGACTTAAGAAAAGATCAACACAATGGAAAAGTACAGACTGGACAAAACTATTGAGAATGAACAATTACAAATTCAAATTTACTATGAGTAGTATAAAGAGGCTAGAGTAAGCATGAGAAAGTTGTTTGATGAAAGAAAGATCATGGCAACTGGGCTTAATGAAAAAGATTATCAAGAAGAGGAGATCCCATATTACTTCAACTATGTTGAATCGTCAACAAGCAAAGCTTCATACACATCAGTAGAAGAGATCACAAACCTACAAGAAGTCAATCTACATCTAACAGAGCAAATTAAAATGCTAAAAATCAGTCAAGAGACTCAAATGGTAAAAATGATTGATGTCATGAATGATTCAAGAAAAAGATGAATCAGAGAGAACATTGGCTATTGATGATAGGAGGAAAATCACTGAGAAGCTACAAGAAAAAGAATCAGAGATTCAAAGACTTACTGATCATCACCATGAGATTACCAACCAGATTATTCTTATGAGTCAAGAGGAAAACATATTAAATAATGAACTCATTGAAAGAATACAAATCATCAATGAGCTAAGGGAAGAGAATGAGAATCTAAAGCATGAAGTCAAAATTTAGAATCAACACAATGAATTGATCAAGAAAGCTGAAGATAGAAATAAAAGAATGGATGATTTCCTTGAAGGTCAAAGAAGAGTCAACAACTACACAGGAATAGGGTACGCCGATAATGGAGAATCATCTAATCAATCAGATCAAAGGAATGTTTATGCAAATCCAAGGACCAAGAAGCTGTCATGCAATCACTGTGGAAAACTAGGCCACACCTCAAACATTTGCAAAAAAAAAATGAAAGGTATTCCTCAATCACAATCTACTTTCATTGGTAATTGTTATAAATGTCACAAGCAAGGACACAAGGCATATGAATGCAGATCCAAGATTACAAAGCCAAAGAAGGAAACCTACATGGACAAGTATCATCCTACCTACAAAATAAATGGACATACATATCAAGAATGCTGGAAAAAGAGTAAGAAAGCATGAACACCAAAAGAACCTGATAATGGCTACAAACCAACAAGAGTAAGTAACTCATATGTTTGGGACTATAACACATGGGTAAATTGCACAATATGTGGAAGGTATGGTCATATATCTACCAACTGTATGATAAAATGGACTAGAAAACTAAGAGGATGGTTCAATCTAGTTATGGCATGTTTACATTGTCATAAGGTTGGACATGTGATAAAATATTGCAAAGACCGACTGACAGAAACAAGCACTTATCCCAATGGAAACACCATTAATGACATCAAGAAGATGAGAAGCAAGATGTGGGTAAAAGCCACAAACACTAAAGGTGATGGAACAAGCAATGCAAATGATGACGCCCCATCCAATGGATCTGGTGGCATCACTATCTCCAACTAAATTGCACAAGTAAGGAACTGCATTATGACAAGTTATATTATGCATCGGTTCCATTTACATATTGATCATATAGACAAAATTAGAATTATTGAAGATGCACTATATTGTTACTTGAAAAAACAACCATCAATTAATGGGTACAAATTAGCATCGATGAACACACACAGAAAGGTTAACACTACTTACCAAAATGTATCAGTCATTACACAAAAGCCAAGTCGCTAAGTATAAACTGACGAACATCAATAATCCTTGAGCCGACAAAAGTTGTCATTGCCAATTTACCGATAATCATCAGTGAAGTCACCAAAGCTGCTAGCAATCCTGACACTTTGTGCCTACACCAAAGATGATATTTATGTCTCAACCAATGAACTCAATCTTTGTATACCGATGATTTGTTGGGCATTAATGACAACTTAGGGCACAAAATTTATAAAAGCGCGATGAAAGAACTCATTTTGCACCTACAATTTTCAAGCAACCAAGCAGAGCTAAGCAGAGCGATTGGAGAGAAAATTGAAGTGTGACATCAGCAAGATTTTAACTCAACTCAAAGGATTCACGAGTGATCAAAGAGATTCAGTAAGTACCTGCATTCACCAACCACACTGTTTAAATTATGGAAAGCCCTAAATTTCTAAAAATGATGGCATCTACTTCTAGAGTTGAAAAGTTGAAAGAGGATAAGAAGAAAATGATCAATCTTATCAGCAGAGGCACTTATGTTGAACCTAAATACAAGCTGCACCCAGAAATCACATCACAACCTGATGATTTCAGAGCATTCTCTAGAATCCCACCTAGGGTTTTACTAGTAGAGGATGTAAGGTCCTATATACATTGCAAGATCTCACAATTAGGAGATCTCGACCTAGATAATGCCTACAGGGCACTTTGTGTTGAAGTTGGAAACCTGAAAGAAGAACACAAGCATCTGGAAGTGAAAGGTCTCACAAATGCATTACACTAGAATTATGTCTCAGTAAAATAGTTATCAGCAAAATGCATAACCAGAGATTATGTCTCAATAAGCCAAAATGAATAACAAAGGATGTTATTCATGCAGTTACTGGATATCCTACAACTGACAAACCACAAGCTCACAAGCACCCATCCCGGAAGGAAGTGGAAAATCTAACTAGTGCAAAATCAAACAAGAGAGGTCTCAAGGTTAACACTATCACCGACGAAGAACTTAAGTTTGGTGCATGTATGGTAGGATACAAGATCTTCTAGGCCAGCAGAATGAACATCATAGCAAGCACTGCTATGAGCACAACTTACAAGATCGTCAAACAAGGAAAGAAGATGGAACTTGCAAAGATTTTGTTGAATCAACTCGAGGATAACATGAACACCATAAGATCTTCAAGAACAAACACTTGTAAGTTTGGTTCCCTCATTATGTGCATATTCTTTTACTTTGAAGAATACTTTCCTTCCATAGGCAAAGTAGTATGGGATACAAGCAAACTAGTCACCATACAAATATGTGAGCATATAGAGTCATTAGGAATAGATTTTGATGACCTAATTGATAAGGCTAAATTATTTCCTTTGTTTTGTATAATTTTAATACTCTGTTCTAGTTTTTGTTAAAACATTTGGGAGTATAACCAGCCAAAAACTTATGATAAAGTCCAGAAAGAACTGATGAACCATGGGTAGATGCTTGTGACATATTTTTCTAATATTATACATATAGTGCAGTACTTCATAAAACCATCAGAATCTATGTTCTAATATCTGGATATTTAATTTGATTAATCTTGTTGCATGAATATTTCCATATCATAACTAACTTGACAGGAGAGAAAGCGGTTGGAGAGTGGTCGACAGCATTCATGGAGGACTGTTGAAGACCAGCTACGGCGGAGTGATCATTACAGCACCAAGAAACACAGCTGCTACAATGGAGCCATTATCCCAGGATGCAGGGATGTAGTGTGCCTATATTCCCTCTACACTTCATTATGTTGAATTGGTCACCCGAGCTTTACTACCCACGTCGCGGGCTGTTTTTCTTCCATCTTCTTCTCCGGCATGTTTTCAGCAAGATAGTTTCTTTTCTATTTTTCTAATAAATGTTTGATCCTCTATTTATATAGGGATTGGACCGATAGTTTAAGCTAGAAAGGAGAAAAATGAAAGACAGAATTTTTTGAAAGGAAACTGTTGTATCTTGCAGCAATCTATTTTCAAGTTCCATGTCTTGTTTTTATGTAATGAGTTTTTGAAACACAATGAAATAGTTCTTGGTTTACATTATGTGTTCATAGTTTAGCAGAAACCAACCAAGGGGGCCCACTTGGGAGGTGGGATAGGTTAGAATAGAATAGATTTCATTTCTAGCATTTCTAGTATTTCAGATAGAAGTTACAATTTCTTCCTGCAGCATCGCAACTTGTGAGTGTTCCTACAACATCTGCAAGAATAGTTATAATGGATGTTTTAGGTTGAAATCATAGGTTTTAGTAGAGTTACAGTTTATAGCATTCATTCCAGTAAGAAGATAAATGTATTATTTTCCTACAGCACTAGTTTAGGTTTTTTTTATGCATTTTTACCTTCCTGCAGCATAAGCAGAATGACTCCTTAAGGAACCTAGTGCACATATCGTGCTGACCATTTCAAGTATACGTCCCTGGGTTGAAAATTTAAATGCACCTCATAACAAGAAAAGTAGTCCTTAGATTGAATGAACCATTCCTAAGAAAGGCCTTGAGCATGATTATTATACACCTATTGTGAGGCGGTTCATTTTTGGCGCCGCTGCCGGGGATGGTGTCAAGCTAGGAACATT
>MU225451.1:1591253-1631654 GCA_018584345.1 Thuja plicata
TTTATGCATTTTTACCTTCCTGCAGCATAAGCAGAATGACTCCTTAAGGAACCTAGTGCACATATCATGCCGACCATTTCAAGTATACGTCCCTAGGTTGACAAGTTAAATGCACCTCATAATGGGAAAAGTAGTCCTTAGATTGAATGAACCATTCCTAACAAAGGCCTTGAGAATGATTATTATACACCTATTGTGAGGTGGTTCACTAATGAACAAGTATTTCAAAGGATTTAAAGAAAAGATGTAAGAAAGAACTAGGATACCTAAAATTTTGATAGAAGAATACAAAGAAGATATATGTTTTATGGTAGATAATGATTTTACCCATATCAAACCAGTAGTACCTAGGAAATCATGGTTGTCACATTTAGAATATGAGATCAAAATAGGACAAGCCAATGAGTGCATCAAGGCACTATTGAATGAACCAGTTGACAAAAAGCAAGCAATATTTGGCACTTATGAAGAAGCCAAACCAAATATCAAGACAGATCTTACTGTCAAGAAAATAATAAACAAGAAAAACAAAATGGTTAAAAAGTTAACCAAGCAATTTGCAGTTACTGAAGAAGGTGAAGAGGAAACAGAAGGAAAGGGGGAACTAACCGAAGGCCAATCACCTATCGGTGAAGAAACAGAAAAGAATGATTTAGAGGGTACACAATCAGATTCACCACCTCCACCTCCACCTAAGAAAGAAAGAACAACAGACGCTTCAAGAACAAGAAGCAAAATTGCAAAGGAACCAACTCCCTCACCACTTAAGAAAGGTAAAGTGAGAACCTACAAGAGAAAACCGGTCTCACCTAAGGAAATAAAGACCAAAAGGAGGAAATAGGTTAGGAAAAAAGAGGATCTAGAAGACTCATCTATGGACGAAGCTGACATAGATGTGAAAAAGGGGAAAGAAACATTGATTCCAAAGACAATTGATGAAATCTGTAAGAATATCTCAGAATCACCATCTATTTCTGATCCTAACTTTAGGAAATGGTTAAAGTTTGATACAGAGGATCAAAACAATATAGAAGATGCTATTATAGTTAAAATGTGCAAACATCATTATGTTCCACTACAATTCTTAGAATATGACATTCCTAAGAAACTATTAGTAAGATTGTCTGCTAGATGGAAATTTGCTCTACATCAAGAAAAAAAATAAGAGAAAGAGTACTTGTCACTCTTATGCCTTCAAATTCAAAGAAGGAAGAAATAAGTGAGATGATGAAGAAATATGAAAAGCAGTTCTCACCAAAAATGAGAGCATATGAATTTCTCAAAGGGAAGATAATTGATCTTGATCAAGATAGCATTAAAAAGTGGTGCAAGATACTTAATCATCCCATTAAGGAAGCTAGCCCAGAGAAGGAAAACATCATCATCAAGGATATACAAGATGACTCATTTGTGGAATTGGATAAAGAAGAGAGTGATCTAGCAGGCCCCAAACATACTGAAGTTATAGATGAGGTATGGATTGACACTACTCTTGACAAAACACAGAATGAGGAAAGCCAAATTCCACCAACTCCAATTCATATTGACTTGAGTAATGAGGAAGAGGTTACCAAGGTAGATTTGACAATAAAAGGTAACATAACTAACGATATCAATGATGAATCATGGTTGGATAACATTATCAATGACACTACAGGAAAAGACCCTGCAGAAGAAGTGCAAAAGGATGAAGATATCAATGTTCCATAGGGAAATACTGACGGATAGGATACAACTATTAACACTACAGAGGTCAATACGCTGACCAACATGAAAATTTTAATACAAGCTATTAACATTGAATCAAGTCAGGAGAAATCATCCAAGAAAGATGATGATATACCCAAGGACACAGGTACTGAACAAAATAAAAATGCATCAAATACTCCAAAAAATAGAGATACAGAGATGAAGGATGCAATCGACACTCAGCAAGAGGTGTCTACTAAAAAAGACAAAGGAGCAGATAATGAAATAGATGAAACATTGAGAAAAGATGAAGAGAAAGAAAAGAGTGAAGAAGTCAAGCAGGATGAAAGCATGAAAGAAAAGGAAGATAAATCTGTTAATACACCCAATTCCAATGAAGATACATCTTCACAAAACCAACCGGTGGACTCAGAACAGAAAAAACAAGATGCCTCATCTTCTCGACCCTCGCCTACAAAATCCATCCAATCTCAAGGTTTACAAATGGTAGTACACCAATTTGCCTCCTAGCTGAAGAAAAAGAAGAAGAAAGTAATGAAGAAAGATATCTTGGTAGTAACACTTGATGAGGTAATAGAAATACCGAAGTGGGATGTATCTACTTTAGATACTGAAGCACTTCAAAAGTTTGGAGTGATGTGTCAGAGAAAAGCAATTCAAGAGAAAATGAAAAAGGCACATAGGGAAGCCCAAGCAATTGATAAAGCAAGGGACATTCTACATCAACTTGTTCCAAATATCAAAATTTAAGATAGCATATCAGTCATGGAACAAATAGTAGTTCTTACCAATGCCATCACAAATCAAAATGTTGATGCAGAGAAGACAATGGAAGAACAGGCAGAGATGAAGTATCAACACAAACTAGTTGAGAAGATCAGCCAAGAAGTGGTAGAGAACAAGGTAAATCTCTTTGAACTAGAAAGTGAATTAGAACCTAAGATTGTTGAATTTGTTACCTTAGTTCAGAAATTGTGCACACTAGAAAATTTCACAAAAGAAAATAGTGAAAATTTGTCACAACTAGATTCAGATTTAATAGCTAGTGCACTAAGTTTAACCTCTGATGCAAACACAATAAATCTGCATCATAAAAAGATCACAAAGGTAAACATATTGAAACAAGAGATATGGGATGTAGAGACACAATTCCAAAATGAGGTTACAAAGCTACAAGCTCACATATTGCCAAACCTCACCACTCTGCAACAGCATATTACAGATGCAAGAAATCTGATCTCAACCCCAGAGATGTTTATGGTAGACAGCATATATGACATGCATGTGAGGATATCACTTGAGCATATGGCTCTTGAGAATTTAAAGGAGAAATGCGAGAAAATGACAGAGGAAATCAAAGCCTCACACTCTCACATTTTTGAAAAGTTGTAAGTACCTTTGCCCTCATTATCAAAAAAGGAGGAATGTATACATATACATATGTACAAATACACTTTAGCAAAAAAAAAAAGGAGGAATGTATACATGTGTACAAAATACTATATGAGGATATGTATAATGTATGTATAGTAAGAATAGATATGTACATAAAACTACACTTACCGGCATATGCATAGGGGGAGTCATTTCATGACTAAGGAAGAAGTATACATAGGTGTACATACTAATACATCTAAGTATGTTGCACATATCAGTTTTTTATACTAATGTCAAAGGGGGATATTGATGACATTAAGTTTTGCCATTAGTATGCTTAAAGGGAAAATCATGATAAAGGTCATTGGTAAAAGCATAACTGACAGACAGCAAGCATACCTGACAAGATGAAAATGTCTATCATAAAAATTGCTAAGTATAGAATTGCCCGATGAACATTGACAAGAGTCAAACTAACGACAAGCATTATCAACGATACAGTTTTAAGAACATCTTCAACGGAGCAAAAAAGGCATACCCAATAGACAGTTCAATTAAGGGACACCGACGAATTACAAAACTAACAGAACTGATAGAGCATCCTGACCATCAGAACCGACAGTCAGTTACAGAACCCGCAAAAAGTGGATCTGACTTTACACGTCAGATAAAACACTATAATTCTATTTATAGAGTTTTATTTTTTTTTAAAGCTTTACTTGAGGGTCAAGCAAGCAAATTGTGAATGTTTTAAAGCATCTTAATGGATCTAAAACATATCTAACTAAAGATCAAGGTCAAGTTGTAAACCTTGGATCTAGAGTTAATTTGTAAAGCCTGAATCAAGAATAGAGCTAGAAACTAGTATAAATAGATGTTCAATCATTTGTAATAAGAGAGACTTGTAATTAGTTGATAAATGATAGTAGCCATGGAGAGCATCTAAGCAGTAGAAGAGAATACATGCAAAGTACAAAAATAGATCAAATCAGTTATCAAGAACACAGAAAGGCTACCAACGAGCAGAGACAAGGTATCACTCAATCACTCAAGGTGATTACATTTACATTGTAAGCTTTAGAGGATATGTTATCAGCAATTAGAGATTGCATTCACTATCAGATCAACATTTATATTGTAGTTGCATTCTAACAAGTGCATCACAAATAAAATCCTTTTGTAGAAGGTGGACTTAACAGTTCTTTGATAAATCTATTAACAGAGTGCACACCTAACAGTGTTGCTAAAGCTTCAAACGAAGTAGATCATAACAGGTCTCCACTCTAATACTCTTAACAGGGTAGATCATCATAAGTGATCAATTGTAAGCCTTTACCAACTCCCTTCTTATCTATAGATAGTGAAGTTTTGTGGGTAGACATCCCCATCGCAGTTTTTACTTCCTAATAGGAGTTTTCTGTGATATCATATCATGTGTTATGTGTTATTTGTTTTCATGAAGGTTTCTTGAATGTTTACACATGTAAAGAACTTAGATTATGATTTCACATACATATAGAAAGATGAACAAATAGATAGGAATATAAAAATATGATGACTCAAAGGTTAATGGGCCAACCACATAAAAAAATTTAGAGGTACTGATTCACCCCTCCCCTCTCAGTACATCATTCCAATAATTCCAACACTGCTTAATAAAGGAGCATTGGAAGAAGAGGTGAGAAACTAAATCCTCACCATCCCAACACAATACACAAATTGAGGGGCCATGGAAGCCTCACTTACAAAGATTGTCCCAAGTAAGGCAATGGTTGTGAACCACCAACCAGAGGAAAAATTGACACTTGGGCCAAGAGAGAGAATTCTAGACTTGCTTCCACCAATGCACCACAACTTCGCCAAACAATAGCCTAGTAAGCTTGAAGTACCCTAAAGAGACAGAATACTTACTAGAAGAAGCACCTCCCCAATCTAGAACATCGGGATCCTGCAAGGAGCTGCAGTCCCTAGAGGCAAGAATCTAAGAAATCTCCATCTGATCCCACGCTGAGCCCCCTGGCAGCCAATCAGAAGAATTCTTCCATATATAACCAACAGCGAGGCCTAGATTGCAGGCCTCCTTGTAATGAGCCACCTTATCCCAGCCAGCAAGAAGGAGAGAATCACAGAGAGCCTGCAAGTGCGGATGAGATATCAAGAGAGGAGGGTTGCCATTCCAAGAATCACTCCAGAACAGAGCCTCTATTGCATATCTTGGAAAGGCGTCGCTTCACTAATTGGGCACCTTACTTGAGGGTAGTCCACACCATAGAACTGCAACCCTCCAAAGGAAACCTCAAGATATTTGAAGGATCAACTCTAGGGAGATACTTATGTGACAAGATGCGAGCCTAGAGATGAGATTGGAAGGAGAACCAATGCCAATAGAGTTTGGTTGTAAGAGCTTGACCACTCAAGATAGCCAAATGAATACCCATGCCTCCCTCCATCTTGGGCCTGTAGACAATATCCCAATTAATAAGGCTCCATTTAGAATTTTGCAAGTTCATGCTCAAAGAAATTGTCGAGAGAGGGCATCAAATTCCTTAAGAAAGTAAACAAGGGATGCCTGAACCATGCATCTATAGATAGGAAGAGAATGAATCACTAACTAGAGGAGAGTCACCCGACCAGCCGTAGAGATCCATCTATGAGTCCGATGATTACCCTTGTGATGCAACTTATCAAGAAGGTTCTGCCAAAAGAGCCTGGGTTGTCTTCCCACCACAATAGGGATGCCCAGGTAAGTCATAGGGAGAGATTGAATTTGGAAACGGAGGACAGCAGCAATCCTCTGATGAATAGGCCCAGGAGTATTGAAGAAGTAAATGGAGGAATTATGGTCATTGATTTGCTGCCCGGAAGCAGCCAAATAAATATCCAAAGTGATCCTAAAAAGGATATTTATTTTACTTTTTATCTTAGAACATATCAAAAATTAATTCATTAACATACTATGACTTTAAGTTTCATTTATGGGATATCACTAAAATAATTATTTTGTATTTATTGATATATTTTTCTTCATCAAAATTTCAAACTAATTTGGAAAATCAAATCTCCTATCGTCTCTTTGTTGCATGCAAAAAGTGTGCGACTGCTAGTACTTAAAATGCTTGATCAGACTCGTACATACTATATAAGACTATTAACTCATGACATCGATAGAGACTCAAATCAAGTTGTTAAACAAAATACAATTACAACACTAGTCATTTAAGTTATTATATATGAAGGAAAGATACAAGTATAGAAGTCACTAAAATCATAAGACATTTATTTAATCTTGGTGTACATATATGTTTAATACTATATCAAGAATAATAGCACAATATGTTAGAATAACTAAGAGGGGGGTGAATCAATGGCCTCAAAAATTAATCCAATAAATCAACCCAAAAATTTATACCACAAATATAAACCTCTAGTTATCTTTAGTCCCACAAGTTGTATGCCTTTAAAAAATCTTACCAAATAACTACTGCTTAGAGTTCATTGTTAATCCTTTTACTTAAGCTTTACTGAATAGGAGTCTAGCCTTTACCGAAATACAGTAAATAACTTAGTGTTTACCGATCAATCATGTTTTAGTAATGTGTAAAGAAAAACATCAAATCAATGAACCATATACACATTTGACACATGGATTTTTAACATGGAAACCCTGTTAAGGGAAAACCACTTGGGACCGGTAACCCAAAATTTTCACTCTTCTGAAGTGAGCTCGGTGAAGAGCCAACCCTGTTAAAGGTTAAAAACACATTGTTAAGTGTGACCTTGCTAAAGGATTTAAATACAATAGTTTGTCACTTGATATCTGGCATTTCACTATGCTATCTTCATGAGAAAATTTTTGATACTCCTTGGGATGTATCTCAATATATAAAGGATAGTTAAATCCCACTCTGTTAAGAGATTTTCTGAATCAATGGTTAAACTGAAACAGTATATGATATGTTCATATATACAACTTAAACTTGCAGATGTTCAGATCTATTGTAAGCTCATAATACCTTTCTGATCAATGTTTCTTTTATGTTCCTTTTCTCCACTTCTTTATGCTCGATGATGTTGTTGCTTCTTTGTTGCTCAGTGTCCGCATAAATCTTTAGCTCTATTCTTCAACTTGTTTGTTCAGGTCTTTATGAAGTCTTCTTCACCAGTATTCTCTTCAGCATCATTTTCTATTCTCCCCCAAATTCATAATGAATTAGATTTTATCTCTTATAGACATGATTTCACCGTTTCTAAGTCCTTGACTTTCTTATTCTTGACGTGATCCATAAATCTTGTCATTCTTGCTTTAAAGCTTGCTTTAGTTTTATCCTATATATTTCTCCTTGACAACTGGAATAAAACTAGCTTTAAATCTCTAGGTTATCTATAGCTTTTAATTGGTTAATGAAAATAATGTAATCAATCAGTTAACTCCTTATTTAGCTCTTGCCACCTAAGTCTTTTGTCATTTCTGAACTTCATTTCTTATCGGTGTTTAACTCCTTGTTTTCTCGGTCTTGACTTCAGTTGTCCTCGGTCATCTCTGTCCGTCGGGGTTGTCTATCCGTCGGGAAACATTGTGACATCCATTTCTGCTCAGGTATCACTTTAGTTTTTCTCAGTAATGATTGCCTGGGTATCTTTCTCAGGTATCACTGTGACTCTTCTAGGGTTTCTCTATCCGTCGATGTGCACTGTCTGTCGGTGTTTTTTGTCACTTGGTGTATACTAAACTTTTACGCATTACTAATAACATAACCTTTATCTATTTGTCTCTTTGAATTTTTTTGACAATATGTATATAACCAATCATATTATATCAAGTTGACATCAATGACAATACAATACATTAACTGATTTAATGTCTTGCATTACCTTTCTGCAACTCGGTGAGCATCAACTTAACATCTTCAAACATTCAATCAGTTATAGTTCATCAATATCTCCCTTTGGCATTGATGGAAACATACTACATTATACTAATAGAATATGAAATATATCAGTTGTAGTTCATCAATCTACCAAACTTATTATTCTGTAACCAATACAAATGTTTGGCTCTCAGTAAGCTCTTCTAGCTTAGATTTGTTTCTTGTAGAGTACTATCTTCATTCTTTATTCCCTTCATTGGATAGATGTAGAAACTTATGATTTTGTCTCTCCCTTTATTGTAGAATCTCCTGTTTGATGTTTTCTCTCCCTTTGATTGTTCCTCTCCTCGATGGATATCTCTCTTTCCTTTGACACCAATAGATATTTCTCATGTGGATATAATCTCTCCCTTAAGTCATCTCCCTTTGGATACTTCTCTCCCTTTGGATGATCATGATGGATATTTCATATGGATATATAATCTCTCTCCCTTTAACAGCAATGCCAAACTATATTCGTCCTCCTTTTTATAATATACTTCTTGAATTTCCCTGTTCATCAACAGTACAATCACTCTGGTGTTCAGTGCAGATAAGTACCTTTCTGTATACTGATGTATCTTTGCAGTCCATCTCTTTGCTTGCATCAACATGAATGATCTTATGAATATGTGTAGGCTGATGCAGCCTCCTATTTAGCTTAGTGACCAATAGACAAGGGTCAGACCCCTAGTCTCTTTCTCAGGTACTCAAATGTATCTTTAGGCAATGGCTTTGTGAATATGTCTTCTAATTGTTGCTTGGATTGAACAAATTCTAGTATCACCTCTTTCTCTTACACTTGTTCTCTTAAGTAATGATACTTTATGGAAATATTCTTTGTCTTAGCATGCATGACAGTATTCTTTGAAATGTTTATTGCACTTGAATTATCACAATAGATAATCATTGGTTCAAGAATTTTCATATTTGTACCTTCCATTAATTGCTTGATCCATGCAATGTTAGAGCAATTTGTAGCAGCAGCCATAGATTCTGCTTCTATAATAGATTGTGAGATGCATCCTTGCTTCTTACTTAGCCATGTGACAAGTCTGTCACCCACAAAGAATGTTCCTCTGATTGTGCTCTTTAAGTTTCCAGCCCAATCAGCATCTGTAGAGACTTGAAGCTCAAATTTTCCTTCTCTTTTATACCATAATCCATAGTCTTCGATGTTCTTTAGATATCTTAGAATTCTTTTAACAGTAGTCATGTGTGATTCCTTGGGATCAGTAGAGAATCTTGCAACTATTCCAATTGCATGTGCTATATCTGGTCTAGTATGAACAACATACATGAGTTTTCCAATCATAGATCTATATAGGGTCTGATTTACCTTGGTTGAATTGTCTTCCTTTGTCATCTTGCATCCAATTGCCATAGGTGTTTCAACTGGTTTGGATTCTTCCATCTTGAATATCTTCAGTACTTACTTGATGCATTTGGATTGTGTGATATAGATGCTTGCATCCTGTTGAAGAATTTGTAGACCAAGAAATAATTTGATCTCCCCAAACATTGATATCTCAAACTCTTTGCTCATTTCATTAGCAAATGATTTACATAACATATCATTACCCCCAAATATGATATCGTCAACAAATATTTTAGCAATTAGAATATTATCATCATTATCTTCTTTTAAATACAGATTATTTTTTTCACTTGTTCTTACAAATCCAATACTTATGAGATAGGAGTGAAGTCTTTCATACCATGCTCTTGGTGCTTGTTTCAATCCATACAAGGCTTTGTGTAGTCTACAAACTATGTTTCTCTTGTTAGGATCAACAAACCCTTATGGTTGTTCAATGTATACCTCTTCTTCTAGTATTCCATTTAGGAATGCAGATTTGACATCTATTTGGTATACCTTGCATCCTTTGAATGCAGCATAGGCAAGTAGAATTCTGAATCCTTCTAGTCTAGAAATGGGTGCAAAGGTTTCTCCATATTCAATACCTTCTTCTTCTGCATACCCCTTGCATACTAATCTTTCTTTGTTCCTTGTGACTTCTCCATTCTCATTCAGCTTGTTTCTAAATATCCATTTGGTACCAATGACATTCTTTTCATCTGGTCTAGGTACTAATTTCCATGTAATATTCTCTCAATCGGTTCTATCTCTTCATTCATAGCCCTGGCCCATTCTTCATTTTTAAGTGCAGTATTAATAGATTTAGGCTCAAAATCACAAATTAAGCATCTAGCATTCACTGACTTACTTCTTGTTCTCATTCCATCCTTCTTATCTCCTATTATCTAGTTCTGTGGATGGTGTCTTCTCACATACTTGGCAAGTACAGGTTCATCTCTTTTTTCATCATTATGATCATCATCTTGACCTTCATTCTTATCTCCATCACTCAGGACATCATTTGAGCAATTTCTTTATTTTTAGTGTTTGCAGCCTGATGCTTGGGTGCATTATTTTGTCACTCGCGAGCGTTACACTGCTGCTCAGGAAGATTTTTAGGTTCTTCATTATAGACAAACGTGTTGTAGTCTTCTAGTTCTTTTCTTCTTTCCTTGTCATTTTTCTCAGCAAATTTATCTACTCTGAAATTTTCACTTTCAATTATTTTGTTAGAGGATTTATTAAGACATTTATAAGCCTTGCTTTTGGTAGAATACCCTAAAAATATTCCTTCTTCACCTTTGGAGTTAAGCTTTTAATTTCTATCATCTTTCAAAATATAACATTGACTTCCAAAAATTTTGAAGTAACTTACATTGGGTGTGTATCCATACCATAGCTCATAAGGTGTCTTATTGGCGTCTTTCTTTAATTGAACTTTGTTTAATGTGTAGACAGCAATACTCACAGCTTCTCTCCAGAATTTTTGAGTGATTCCTTTCTCAATCAACAGTGTTCTGGCACAATCAACAATGGGTCTATTTCTTCTTTCAGCAATCCCATTTTGTTGTGGTTTTCTTGGTGCAGAAACCTGTCTTTGAATTTCATGCTTGTTGAAAAAGTTATTGAATTCATCATAAATAAATTCTCCTCCTCTATCTGATCTTAAGCATTTCAGTTCCTTACCACTTTGTTTTTCTATAGTAAATTTATACCATTTAAACATCTTGAATGCTTTTGATTTCTCTTTTAAGAACATAGTTGTCATCATTCTAGAATAATCATAAACAAAGAGAATGAAGTATCTATCACCATAGTAACTCTTTGTTCTCATTGGTCCACATAGATTAGTATGGACTAATTCTAGAATAGCATTAGATGTGTAGGTTTTGCTCTTGAAACTAGACTTTGCCATTTTACCTTTTTGACAATTCTTACACATGACATGGTCGGGCTTTAACATGCTTGGTAAGCCTCTTACTTTATTTTTATTGATTATCCTAATTATGTTGTCAAAATTTACATGACATAACCTTTTATGCCACAACCATATGTCTTCATTCTTAGCCATTAAACAAGTGGTCTTAATATCATCAGGATAGAATAGGTTACCTTTTGTCTGTTCACCAGCTCTGGTTAACCTTCCTGATTCATTAAAGATCTTTGTCTTTTTTATCTCAAATGCAACTCGGTGACATGTGTTATTCAGTTGTGAAACACTCAATAGATTATAGCTAAGTCCTTTTACCCAGTATGCATTTTCACATCTAATTAGATTATTCAACATTATGGTTCCTTTACCTTCAACCGAACAAGGTGAGTCATTACCCATTCTTACTAATCCACCATTATAATACTCAAAACTTTCAAACTTTTCCTTATCTCCAGTTATGTGGTGAGTACATCCACTATTAATAATCCAGACATCATTTTTACTAACCTTATATATGAGTGCATTTTCAACATACCTTTCCTCTTCATCTGATTCATCCTTCATAGCAACAAATACCACCTCAATATCTTTGTTAGATTCAGTGTCTCAGCTTTGTTCTCATTTAGGTAACAAGCTTTCTTCCCTTTGTCCTTATAGTCTCGGTTGTCTCTTCTCTCAAATTTTTGGTTGCTTTGATAATCTCTGTCATCACCTTTGTCAAACTTATTTTCATATGATCTATCACTATTTCTGTCTTCTCTTCTTTTGTTAGGACATCTAGCAGCAAAGTGTCCAATCTCTTTATAATTAAAACATACCAAAGGTAATTTACCTTCATATCTACCTTTGCCTCTCTGCAATCTTCTAGCCATTAGTGCTTCAATCTCATCAAGTTCTTGGTCATCACTATCACTTTCAATATCATTTCTCATAGTGTGTTTATGACTTGACTTACTTATTTTCAAAGAAGATTTGAATGCAGACTAAATAGATGGTAAGACACTATTGTCAAAGTTATTCATCTCAAATAAAATAAGTCTACCAACAAAACTATCTAGAGTGACACTGTTATTTGCTACTGTTGTCATTTATTGTATAGAAGATACTCTAATAGCATAAACAAGCAGTAAGGTTCTTAGGATTTTACTTACCACTATTTCTTCTCCAAGTACACCTCCAACTCTTTGGATAGCATTGACTACCTCTTTGATTCTGTAGTTATACTGAGTGATATTTTCTCCTTGTTTCATTCTTAGGTCATCAAATTTTCCTCTTAGGCTTTCTACCTTAGCTCTTAGTACATTTTCATCTCCTCCATGTACTAGCTTCAATTTGTCCCACATTTGCTTTGTAGTGGTGCATGTTTTGACATCTTCAAATTCAGCATTGGAGAGTGAGCAAGCAAGTTCTATCATTGTAGAATTTTTCTCATGCTTTTCTCTCAATTGATCAAGTGTGTGAGGTCAAATAGGCAACAAATATTTAGTATCCAAGTATTGAGTGACATCATTTCCAATACCTGATAGGTGGAATCTTATCCTGCTTTGCCATGATGCAAAGTTGTCCTTGTTCAACTTAGGCACATACCTTTTTCTCATCTTGTAATATTTATCTTAGGTCTTGAAACCTTCCTTCCAAGCACTCAAGCTCTGATACCAATTGTTAGAATACTGAGAGGGGGGATGAATCAGTGGCCTCAAAAATTAATCTAATAAATCAACCCAAAACTGTATACCACAAATATAAACCTCTAGTTATCTTTAGTTCTACAATATGTATGCCTTTAAATAATCTTATCAAATAACTACTGCTCAGAGTTCATTGTTAAACCTTTTTCTTAAGCTTTACCAAATAACAGTCTAGCCTTTACCGAAATACAGTAAATAACTTAGTGTTTACCGATCAATCCTGTTTTAGAATGTGTAAAGAAAAACATCAAAGAAATGAACCATATACACATTTGACACATGGATTTTTTAATGTGGAAACCCTATTAAAGGAAAAACCAATTGGGACCAGCAACCCAAAATTTTCACTCTTCTGAAGTGAGCTCGGTGAAGAGCCAACCCTGTTAAAGGTTACAAACACACTGTTAAGTCTGACCTTGTTAGAGGATGTAAATATAATATTTGGTCTCTTGATATTTGGCATTTCACTATGCTATCTTCATGAGAAACTTTTTTATACTCCTGGGGATGTATCTCAATATATAAAGGATAGTTAAATCCCACTCTCTTAAGAGATTTTCTGAATCAATGGTTAAACTGAAACAGTATATGATCTGTTCACATATACAACTTAAACTTGTATATGTTCAGATCTATTGTAAGCTCATAATAACTTTGTCTAATCAATGTCTCTTTTATGTTCCTTTGCTCCACTTCTTTCTGCTCAGTGATGTTGTTGCTTCTCTATTGCTCGGTGTCCGCAGAAATCTTTAGCTCTATTCTTTAGCTTCTTTGATCAGGTATGCATGAAGTCTTCTTTGCCAGTATTCTCTTCAGCATCATTTTCTATTCTCCCCCAAATTCATAATGAATCATATTGTCTCTCTTATAGACATGATTTCACCATTTCTAATTCCTTGACCTTCCTGTTCTTGACGTGATCCACAAATCTCGTGATTCTTGCTTTAAAGCTTGCTTTAGTTTTATCCTGTATATTTCTCATTAACAACATGAATAAAACTAGCTTTAAATCTCTATCTTATCTATAGATTTGAACTGGTCGATGAAAACAATGTAATCAATCAGTTAACTCCTTATTTAGCTCCTACCAGCTAAGTCTTTTGTCATTTTTGAAATTAGTTCTTATCGGTGTTTAACTCCTTGTTTGCTTGGTCTTGATTTCAGTTGTCCTCGAGTATCTCTATTTGTTGAGGTTGTCTATATGTCAGGAAACATTATGACTTTCAGTTCTTCTCAAGTATCACTTTGGTTATGCTCGATAATGCTTTCTCGGGTATCACTGTAACTATTCTCGGGTTTCTCTATCTGTCGGTGTGCACTGTCCGTCGGTGTTTTCTATCACTTGGTGGATACTAAACTTTTATGCATTACTGATAACATAACCTTTATCTCTTTGGCTCTTTGAATTCTTCAATATGTATATAACCAATCAGATTATATCAAGTTGACATCAATAACAATACAATACATTAACTGATTTAATGTCTTGCATTAACTTTCTGCAGCTCGGTGATCATCAACTTAACATCTTCAAACATTCAATCAGTTATAGTTCATCAATATCTCCCTTTGGCATTGATGGAAACATACTACATTATACTAATACAATATGAAATATATCAGTTGCAGTTCATCAATCTACCAAACTTATTGTTCTATAACCAATACAAATGTCTGGCTCTAGGTAAGCTCTTCTAGCTTAGATTTGTTTCTTTCAGAGTACTATCTTCATTCTTTATTCCCTTAATTGGATAGATATAGAAACTTCTAATTATGTCTCTCCCTTTTTGTAGAATCTCTTGTTTGATGTTTTCTCTCCCTTTGATTATTCCTCTCCTTGATGGATATCTCTTTTTCCTTTGACAGCAATAGATATTTCTCATGTGGATATAATCTCTCCCTTAAGTCATCTCTCCCTTAGGATACTTCTCTCCCTTTAGATGATCATGATGGACATTTCATATGGATACATAATATCTCTCCCTTTGATAGCAATGCCAAACTATATCCTTCCTCCTTTTTATAATATACTTCTTTAATTTCCCTTTCCATAAACAATATAATGACTCTGGTGTTCGGTGCAGATAAGTACCTTTTTGTGTACTGATGTATCTTCGCAGTCCATCTCCTGGCTTGCATCACCATGAATGATCTTTTGATTATGTGTAGGCTAATGCAGCCTCCTAGTCAGCTTAGTGACCAATAGACAAGGGTCGGACCCCTAGTCTCTTTCTCAGGTACTCAAATGTATCTTTAGGCAATATCTTTGTGAATATGTCTTCTAATTGTTCCTTGGATTGAACATATTCTAGTATCACCTCTTTCTCTTGCACTTATTCTCTTAAGTATTGATACTTTATGGAAATATGCATTGTATTAGCATGCATGACAGGAATCTTTGAAATGTTTATTACACGTGTATTATCGCAAAAGATAATCATTGGTTCAAGAATTTTCATATTTATACCTTCTAGTAATTGCTTGATCTATGTAATGTTAGAGAAATCTATAGTAGTAGCCACATATTCTACTTCTAGAGTATATTGTGAGATGCATCCTTGCTTCTTACTTATCTATGTGACAAGTTTGTCACCCCTAAAAAATTCTCCTCTTGTTGTGTTCTTCCTGTCATCTACGTTTCCATCCCAATCAGTATTTGTATAGACTTGAACCTCAAATTTGCCTTCTCTTTTATACCATAAGCCATAGTCTTCGGTGTTCTTTAGATATCTAAGAATTCTTTTAACAGCAGTCATGTGTGATTCCTTGGGATTAGCACAGAATCTTGCAACTATTCCAATTGCATGTTCTATATCTGGTCTAGTATGAAAAACATACATGAGTTTGCCAATCATTGATCTATATAGGGTATGATTTATATCGGTTGACTTGTCTTCCTTTGTCAACTTGCATCTAGTTGTCATAGGTGTTCCAGCTAGTTTGGATTCTTCCATCTTGAATATCTTCAGCACTTCCTTGATGTATTTGGATTGTGTGATATAGATGCCTACATCATGTTGAAGAATCTATAGACCAAGAAAGAATTTAATCTCCCCAAACATTGACATCTCAAACTCTTTTATTATTTCATTATCAAATAATTTACATAACATATCATTACCCCCAAATATGATATCATCAAAAAATATTTCAGCAATCAGAATATTATCATCAGTATCTTCTTTTAAATACAGATTATTGTTTTCACTTGTTCTTACAAATCCAATACTTATGAGATGGGAGTGAAGTCTTTCATACCATGCTCGCATTACTTGTTTCAATCCATATAAAGCTTTGTGTAGTCTACAAACCATGTTTCTCTTTTTAGGATCAACAACCCCTTCTGGTTGTTTTTTATTAAGGTAACAACAGGTTTTGAAGTGGCCCCGAAACCCTTTAGAAAACATCAGAAAGATAGATAAGAAAGGACTTAAAATAATAATGAACTGTCAAACATGACAGAAAACCGAAAGAGGGCTAAACCCCAGATTAAACAGTAGATATCATAACAAAACAACAAACTAGTAAAAGCTTCCAACAGACAAGAGACAAAAAAAAACTTTTAGCAACCAAAATATTCCAGCATAGAAGCTAAACAGCTTCCATCTAATCTTCCAGCATCTAAACTTCAACCATCTACAATTCCATGCTTTGGATCGATTCCCGCAGCTTGGTGATATCTTTGATCTAAACATCGGCTTTCTTTTTAGTGCTGGAATGAGTCCTTGTACCTGGGCCTGAACTATGAGTTTCCTGAGTACCATCTTCCTCATGCCTTGCCTTATCATTGTAGTTACCCTCCAGAAGGGTATACAAAGATTTCAGATTGTCCACAGAATTTTTCATACCCATTTTGCTGATAGTAGTAAGTTTTTTAAGAAGAGTCTTGTTGTTGTTAACCTTGTCATTTATTTTTTTGAGCCTGTTATCAACCATGGTGTTGATCTTAGTGTTCATATTGTTAACCTTATCAACACATCATTCCCTTGCTGGTACATGATTGCATCATTGCGCATTTTGTCCACAATTTCCTCCAGCAATGAATTTCTCTCTTCTAGGTTCTTATAATTAGCTTGAATCTTCTTAATATCATCCTGAATCCATTTATCCATATTATAGTTGTTCTCCACTTTATTTCTGGCCATTTAAATGAAGGAAAGAGTAGCCACCCTTTTGACATTGACCTCTATCTCATGGAGATCGTCACTCTAGGCTCCTCATGTTGTGGTCATTCTTCACTTCAAAATCTCCTTTCAGGTTATCTTGGTTGTACTCTTCATTCTCATTAGCTATGTTATCCTTATCACCTTTGTCAGCTTCCTCTTATGGGACAATATTCTCCTCATTGTTCTCATTTTTTCCCTTGTTAGTCTTAGTTTCCTCCATGTACCCCGTCTCCATATGAGAATCCTGAAATTCTTGATTATGGTCTTCCTCACCATCTTTATTAATAGTATGGTCATTAATGTGGGTATCAATGTACCCCAAATCCTTGTGAGATTCTTGAATTTCTTGGTTCTACTCCTCCTCACCATCATTTTTGACACTGTGGTCCTCCATGTGGGTATCAATGATATTGTCAATTTCTTCAGTGATTTCATCCAGGATGTTGTTCTTCGTCTTCTGGGTATCATCAATATCACCTTTACCACCCAAAGGCTCATTGGTAATGATGATGTTCATCTTTAAATCATTAATATTGCTCAGTTTCCCAGTGAAACCCTCATCCTTAGAAGACTCGATTTCCTTTCCATCATCAGTTCTCATCCCCTCGATGTCGTCATAAATTGACAAAGAGATTTCAGCAGCAATGGGGCCTTTACAGCTTTTTTAGCCTCTTTTTTGTCTTTTGAAAAATGCATTCCCTCCAAAGGGAGACCCGTAATTTCTGCTAGGCGGTCCAGAGTGAGCTTAACAGATTTGCCTAGAATGTTCACTTTCCCGTTCTCCCACCCATTAACAAAAGCTTTTGTTGCTTCCTTGTTGTTTCCATGGAGACGCTTTAAGTATCTATGAACTTTACCCTTATTGAGCTTGTTCCACACCTCTTTTTCATTCCTCCATTTACACACCATGGGTTCTTCTCTCTTTAGATCTCCCCCCCATTTCTTTGTTCTCTTCAGTCTTGTTATAAACTCTCTCTCTTTGCTCTGTTTCATACTAATTTTCAGCTCAAAATGAATACAGATTTTCAAAAACACAAAGTAATTAATGATACCTCAGAAGGCTTGTAGCTGAAGGAAGACATCATAAGTTTGACACTTCGCATGGCTTAACATCATCATCATACCCTAGATCAGATCAGCATTAATTAGAATGATTAATTCGAATGACTTCACCTACCTTGTGATTAACCCGGTCATAATTGAGCAATAATCCAACCTCTTCATTAATTTTAGCGTTCCCGTGCCACTTGCAAGTGACATCATTCTTAGCTCCAATATTGGCAAGACTATGCGCCACTTGGTTAGTTTCCCAATAATTATGAGTGACATAAAAGGAGGTAAATTTTGAGGCCACATAATTAATCTTAGAAATTATATGATCAATTGTCCAAGACGCCTTACTTTTGCCTTGAATATTATTAATAATATTTAAAAAGTCTCCCTCTAGCCAGACTTTCTTACAACCCAGTTCCTTTGCCAGCAAAATAACATTGAGAGCTACCATTGCCTCAGCCCTATGGTTAGATTGGATTCCCAATGGAGAAGCAATCGCACCAACACAATTACCATTTTGATCTCTTATTATGCCTCCTCCTCCAACTGTTCCTATGTTGCCCTTCGTAGCACCATCGAAGTTAGCTTTAACCTAGTGTTCAGGGGGCAAAGTCCAAGTAGCCATGGACCTCTTATTGATATGATTAGGATCTCTATCATTTCTATCACTTTCCTTCTTACTAAAGTTAGACTCTGATTTAGAAGAAAGGAATTTTTCTTCTAGCGCCCTGCAAATTTGGTTTCCTACCACTTCAGGAGTAGACTGATTTTCTCTAAAGATTCTATTGTTGCATTCTTTCCATATTCTCCAGCAATAATGAGGGGGGATGAGAAACCATAGATATTTTTATATAAATTTCTGAGGCGGGTAGCTCCATTGAGCAACAAAATCCTGCCACACATAAGGAAAACACCAGCAGAGATTCCATTTTCTAAAGATGATATCCCAAACTTTACGAGTGAAAGGGAAATGGAGCATGATATGATCACAAGATTCAGAATTTTCAAAACAAAGACAACATATATTAACAATATGTATACCCCTCCTAGAGAGATTATCAAGAGTCAACATTTTATTTTGAATTAAGAGCCAGTAAAAAAAATTTATTTTAGGTATAAGATTTTTATACCACACAAAGGAGCAGGGAGGCCTTTCCTCTCTTTCAGTGAGGATTTTAACAGTGGAGGCCACAGTGTACTTGCCATCAGAAGTAGGATTCCACACAACCAAATCTTGGATGTTATCTTTTATATACTAGGTCTGTAGTTCATGCTGGAGGGAAATAAATCTAACATCAATTTCTCCCAAATTCTTCCAATTTTTGTCCTGCCAGTAATCAATAGCTTTAGTGCCAATAGATTCTTTGCATCTCTCAATGATTTGCTTCCAGTCTTGGTTGTTGGACAGAGGCTTTGAGTGGATCCATTCATCAGCCTAGAAATCAATTCTACTTCTGTCTCCCGGCTTCCATCTTTTTCCTTTAACAATCAAATCTTTGGTAGACTTGATACTATTCCAAATGAAGGAGCCATTAGTACTATTATCATCACCTATAAATTCCTCCAATGAATTATTGAGGAAAAGGTATTTGCTTTTAATGATACAGTTACAATCTTTTTTATCTCCATAGTCATTTTTCCATGAGGGCTTTATTTATTTTTTTAATAGTTCGCAACCCAAGACCTCCCAGCTTTTTAGGCTTACAAACTTTATCCCAAGAAACAAGGCTCGGTCTTTTCTTTACCTCAACCCCTGACCAAAGGAATCTTTTCTGGATTTTCTCAATTTCAGTAGCAATTTTGCAGGGAATTTTTAAAAATCTCATTGCATAAACTGGGAGATTCTAAAGAGTAGATTTTAGTAATTGGAGCTTTCCCGCACTGCTAAGGAGCGCCCATTTCCAACCAGCAAATTTATTGTTATATCTGTCTATAAGAGTATTCCAAAAACTTTCCAAAGGATTGGAGCAAAGAGGTAAGCCCAAGTAAGATGAAGGAAGTTTCCCAATAGTACAACCAAGAATAGTTGACATTTTTTTTTGTCTTTCTTCCAGAGTATTTATGAAGAAGATGGAACTCTTAGTCCAATTGACTAGCTGGCTAGTTGCCGCAGTATAGATAGAAAGACCTTTCTTCAAATTTCTGGCTTCTTTAATAGTCGACTCTCCCATGATAAGAGTATCATCCACAAATTTCTCATGAGAGTATATTAGTCTAGCTAAAGAAGGTTGTATACCAGTTATTTCACCTTTTTCCACCATTTTATGGATATACCTCCCAAGGCACTCAGCAAGTATAGCAAAGAGAATAGGAGAGATAGGATCTCCTTGTCTTAGCCCTCTAGTTGGTTTAAAAAAATTAGAAGATCCTACATTAACAATGATAGAGGAAGAAACATTAGTAACAAGTTGCATAATAATTTTGATAGCCTCCTTGTTAAAACCAAAAGAAGACAGCATCATCTGTAGAAATTTCCAATCGACTCTTTCATAAGCCTTAGATAGGTCCAGTTTCATCATGAAGCCCTATTTTTTTTCCTTTTCCAGAGAGTGGATATTCTCACGAGCCAAAATAATAGAATCAAGGATTTGTCTCCCAGGAACAAAACCATTTTTTTGGGGGAAATAATATTCGGAAGCAACTGAAGCAGTCTAGAGGTAATAACTTTAGAAATAATCTTGTATAAAGAATTGCACAAGATGATAGGTCTAAATTCTTCCACAGTATTAGCTCCTGGTTTTTTAGGATAAGAACCAAGAAAGTAGCATTTAATGCCTTGAGAAGACATCTAGTGCCAAAGAATTCTTTTATAGAATCTTGCACATCTTAACCAATAATATTCTAGAATTGCTAGAAGAACAACGTAGGGAAGACATCTGGGCCAGGAGATTTTTCTCCTTCAAAGGAGAAGACAGCATTTTTGATTTCCTTGTTCAAAGGGATAGCTTGGAGCATTTTTCTAGAAGGATCATTGACCAACTTGGGAATGGTAGAGATAATTTCATCCTGATTAGATCTATTCAAATTATTTTCCTTAGCCAGAAGCTCTGAAAAGTATCTTAACATTTGTGATCTGATATCTTCCTCCTTCCTTATAGTTTTACCTTTACATTGGAGATTCGTTATCCTATTAATAGATTTATGTTTCAAAGCCATAATGTGGAAAAATCTTGTATTTTTATCCCCTTCCTTAAGCCAAAGAGCTCTAGATCTCTGTCTCCAAAAACTCCTTGGTAATAATGTTATGATAATCTACTAGAAGTTTGTTTTCCTTGGTTCTAGTTTCCTCTGAGAGACCCTCCTTCTGGGTACTGTTCTGAATTTCCTTAATTTCATTCTACAAATTCCCTTTCAGTTGGAATATATCCCTAGACACTTCCTTATTCCATCTTTTCAGATTACTTTTAATTGTATTCAATTTCTTAGCCATTCTATACATAGCTCCCCCTTCAATAGTGTAGTTCCACCATTCCTCAATCTTATCTTTTAAATTAGGGTGGGCTAGCCACATTCTTTCAAATTTGAAGGGAATATTCTTTCTGCCCTTGATCTAATTAATATTTAGGGATATAGGATAGTGGTCAGATCCAATATGAAGTTCAACAGAAAGAGTGCAAAAGTACCTGGACAGCCAATCATGGGTTAAGAGGGCTCTATCTAGTTTAACCTGGATCAGTTCCTTCCCCGTACGTTTATTTTACCAAGTATATTCAATGTCTTCCAGGTCAATATCTAATAAGTCTTCCTCATTGATTAATTCCATCAGATCAGATCTGCTATCAATTTGGGAGATAATCCCTCCCTTTTTTCCTCATTTTTGAGAGGAGTACTGAAGTCTCCCGTGATCATCCAGCTGATTTCTCGATAAAGATTATGGATTTCTTTCAATCTTTGCATATACTCCTATCTACCTCCTCTTGTGTTAGGGGTATATATATTGATAAGGTTCCAGCTAAAGTTCTCCTTAAGGAAAGTAGTCTTGACCACTAAAATGTTATTTTCATTAAGAATTAAATTACACACAACATTTTTATTATTCCAAAATATCCCTATGCCACCTGAAGCACCCTCAGAATCACCTCCAATACTCCCATAGTCTTTAGACACGTGCATTTTTTCCAATTTTTCTTTAGTCATTTTAGTTTCTCGGATAAGAAAAATATCAGGTTTTCTATCTCTAACCATGTTCCTTAGAACATCTTGTTTATGGAGTCTATTAAGCCCTCTTATATTCCAAGAGATAACTTTCATATTAAAGACTTGAAGAACATATCTCAGGGATGGTGCATTGTTTTCCATTCGCTATATTCTGTTTTTCTTCCTACTCTATTTTTTTCTTATGTGATTCCCTTCCTTTTTTACTTTTAGGAGTGCCAACATCAGCCTTAAGTTGTCTTCTAGTTTGAACTCCCCCTTGACTATGATTTTCTTTTTTTTAGCAGATTCACATGAAGTACTATTGTTCTGGTCACCTTTTTTGCCTAATTTTTTGTTGAAATTTTTATTTTTCAAGTTACCTGTGACCAAGGTTTATCTCTGGACTCAAGTTTCTCTCCAGGATTTCTTTGCTCCACAAAGCAGCAATAGGGGATAATGAATCATCATCACTATCTTCTGAAGAATTACCGTTAAGGTCATGTTCCTTGATAATTCCTTCATCAGGAATAGGAAATTCAGCTCTAGAAGGGGATAAATATTCTAGTCCATTCAAATTGGTAGCATTATTAGTAGCTTCTAGCTCCTTCACCTTAGGGTGTCCCTGCTCTTGACTAGATTCTACTCTGACTTCTTGATCAATACTAGGTTGTTTATCCAAAGTGATTTAGTTTTCAGGTAGAAAATTTACCTCTAATTCATTACTATTTAAACTCTCTTTTTTGTTCTCCTATTGACCTAGATCAGGATTCCCTAAAGAATTATCATTAGGATTGATTTTCTTCTTCCATACTTTTTTAGGTTCCCTTGATCTTCTTTTTCTTTTGGTTTTTTCAGCGGGCAGTGTTTAGCCCAATGACCAACTTTTTTACAAGAAAAACAAGCAAAGGGAAGCGATTCATATTCAATAGTTTGGATGTACTTACCTAGTTTAGATTTGATAGTGATGACCTCAGGAATATCCATTTTATGATGTATGTTCACACATATTCTAGCATAGACCAATCTAGATTTGGCGGTTGTCATCGGGTCAATCTATAGAAGCTCCCCAAATGCACTCGCAAGACCAAAAAAAACATCCTCATGCCAGTATTCCATTGGGAGGCTACGTAGTCTCACCCAAACAGAGGCAGTATCAGATATCTCAGCATTGAGATCTAGATTCGTAACCCATTTTTGAAGAGTTAACGATGATTTTCCCAACATCCAAGGTCCTCCACATAGCACTTTTGATAGGTCTTCCATATTTGAGGAGACAAAGGAGAAAAACCCCTTCAGCATTGCTATGATATCCACTTGTCCCTTGAGTTTCCATTTACAATAAGTAAACTCTCTAACAAGCTCAATATTAGGTCTTGTCCCCGTAAACTTACCAACCAAAGTAAGAGCCATTGTGGAAACAGTATGGTCTACAAGGGGATCAGGGATGGATATTCCAAAGTAACCCTTACAGGGATCTGAAATATTGTTGATTCTAGGAAAAGTAGATTTTCCTGATGGTTTAATACTGAATAACAACGACCGGCTACCTTTAAGTAGATTCATGTTTGAAGCACGATACTTTTGATTAGTCAAGGAGCCTTTAGATGAGGTTTCTCCTGGCCCACCATCTCAGAAAGGAGGGTCCTTGACTTCATCTAAATCTTTTGTGGAGCCCTCATCTTGTTATCCTCCCATTGTCTGCTAGTCTCCTATAGCTACAGGTGATAGGATTCCTCTAGCACCTCATTTCCCGCCATCATAGGTTTTATAATTCCCTCCTACCCACCTATTCTCTCCAGCTCCCACTCTCGCTCCCACTCCTACCATTGTTTCTATTGGGTTGACCAATGACCCCTTCTGGTTGTTCAATGTATACCTCTTATTCTAGTATTCCATTTAAGAATGCATATTTGACATCCATTTGGTATACCTTGAATACTTTGAATGCAGCATAAGAAAGTAGAATTTTGACTCCTTCTAGTCTAGCAACAGGTGCAAAGTTTTCTCCATAGTTAATACCTTCTTGTGCATACCCCTTGCATACTAATCTTGTTTTGTTCCTTGTGACTTCTCCATTCTCATTCAGCTTGTTTCTGAATGTCCATTTGGTACCAATGACATTCTTTTCATCTGGTCTAGCTACTAATGTCCATGTTATTTTCTTCTTAATCGGTTCTATATCTCCATTCATATCACTGGCCCATTCTTCATTTTCAAGTGCAGTATTAACAGATTTAGGCTCAAAATAACAAATTAAACATCTAGTGTTCAGTGACTTGCTTCTTGTTCTCATTCCAGCCTTCTTGTCTCCTATGATCTGTTTCTATGGATGGTGTCTTCTGACATACTTGGAAAGTATTATTTCATCTCTTTTTTCATCATTATGATCATCATCTTGACCTTCATTCTGATCTCCATCACTCAGGACATCACTTGAGCAATTTCTTGATTTTTGGTGTTTGCAGCCTGACGCTTGGGTGCATTATTCTGTCACTCGGGAGAGATACATTGTTTCTCAAGTAGAGTTTCAGGTTCTTCACTATAGACAAACCTATTTTAGTCTTCCAGTTCTTTTGTGATTTCCTTGTCATTTTTCTCATCAAATTCATCTACTCTGACATTTTCACTTTCAATTATTTTGTTAGAGGATTTGTTAAGACATTTATAAGCCTTGATTTTGGTAGAATACCCTAAAAATATTCCTTCTTCACCTTTGGAGTCAAGCTTTCCATTTCTATCATCTTTCAAAATACAACATTGACTTCCAAAAATTCTGAAGTAACTTAAATTGGGTGTGTATCCATACCATAGCTCATAAGGTGTCTTATTGGTGTCTTTCTTTAATTGAACTATGTTCAATGTGTAGACAGCAATACTGACAACTTCTCTCCAGAATGTTTGAGTGATTCCTTTCTCAATCATCAGTGTTCTGGCACAATCAACAATGGATGTGTTTCTTCTTTCAGCAATCCCATTTTGTTGTGGTGTTCTTGGTCTAGAAACTTGTCTTTGAATTCCATACTCATTACAAAAGTTAGTGAATTCGTCAGAAATAAATACTCCTCCTCTTTCTGATCTTAATCATTTCAGTTCCTTACCACTTTTTTTTATACAATAGCTTTATACCATTTAAACATCTTGAATGTTTATGATTTCTCTTTTAAGAACATAGCTGAAATCATTCTAGAATAATCATCAACAAAGAGAATGAAGTATCTATCACCATATTAACTCTTTGTTCTCATTGGTCCACATAGATCAGTATGGACTAATTATAGAATAGCATTAGATGTGTAGGTTTTTCTCTTGAAACTAGACTTTGTCATTTACCTTTTCGACAATTCTTACACATGACATGGTCGGTCTTTGACATGCTCGGTAAGCCTCTTTCTTTCCTTTTATTGCTTATCCTAATCATGTTGTCAAAATTTACATGACATAACATTTTATGCCACAACCATATTTCTTCATTCTTAGCCATTAAATAAGTGGTGTTAATATCACCAAGATAGAATAGGTTACCTTTTGTTTGTTCACCAGTTCTGATCAACCTTCCTAATTCATTAAAGATCTTTTCCTTTTTGTTCTCAAATGCAACTCGGTGACCTATGTTATTCAGTTGTGAAACACTCAATAGATTATAGCTAATTCCTTTTACCTAGTATGCATTTTCACATCTGATCAGATTATTCAACATTATGGTTAACTTTACCTTCAACCGGACAAGGTGAGTCATTGCCCATTCTTACTTATCCACCATTATAATACTCAAAAGTTTCAAACTTTTCCTTATCTCTAGTCATGTGGTGAGTACACCCACTATCAATAATCCAGACATCATTTTTACTAACCTTAGATATGAGTGCAGTTTCAACATACCTTTCCTCTTTGTCTGAATCATCCTTCATAGCAACAAATACCACCTCAATATCTTCATCAGATTCAGTGTTAGTATTCTAAGCTTTGTTCTCATCCAGGTAACAAGCTTTCTTCCCTTTGTCCTTGTAGTCTTGGTTGTCTCTTCTATCAGATTATCAGTTGCTTTAGTAATCTCTGTCATCACCTTTGTCAAACTTCTTTTCATACGATCTGTCATTTTGTTTGTCTTCTTTTGTTAGGACATCTAGCAACAAAGTGTCCAATCTATTTACATTTAAAACATACCAATGATAATTTTCCTTTGTATATACCTTTGCCTCTCTGCAATCTTCTAGCCATTAGTGCTTCAATCTCATCAAGTTCTTGGTCATCACTATCACTTTCACTATCATTTCTCATAGTGTGTTTATGACTTGACTTACTTATTTTCAAAGAAGATTTGAATGCAGACTCAATAGATGGTAAGACACTATTGTCAAAGTTATTCATCTAAAATGAATTAAGTCTACCAACAAAACTATCTAAAGTGACATTATTATTTTCTACTACTCTCATTTCTTGTATAACAGATATTCTAATAGCATAAACAGACAGTAAGGTTCTTAGGATTTTACTTACCACTATTTCTTCTTCAAGTACACCTCCAACTCCTCAAATAGCATTGACTACCTCTTTGATTCTACAGCTATACTGAGTGATGTTTTCTCCTTCTTTTATTCTTAGGTCATCGAATTTTCTTCTTAGGCTTTCTACCTTAGCTCATAGTACATTTACATCTCCTCCAAGTAATAGCTTCAATTTTTCCCACATTTTCTTTGCAGTGGTGCATGTTTTGACATCTTCAAATTCAGCATCGGAGAGTGAGGAAGCAAGTTCTATCATCATAGAATTGTTCTCATGATTTTCTTTCAATTGATCAAGTGTGTGAGGTCCAGTAGGCAACACATATTCAATATCCAAGTATTGAGTAACATCATTTCCCATACCTGATAGGTGGAGTCTTATCCTACTTTTCCATGATGCAAAGTTATCCTTGTTCAACTTAGCCACATCCCTTTTTCTCATCTTGTGATCTTTATCTTAGGTCTTGAAACCTTCATTCCAAGTACACAATCTCTGATACCAATTGTTAGAATAACTGAGAGGGGGGGTGAATCAGTAGCCTCAAACATTAATCCAATAAATCAACCCAAAACTTTATACCACAAATATAAACCTCTAGTTATCTTCAGTCCTACAAGATGTATGCCTTTAAATAATCTTATCAAATAACTACTACTCAGAGTTCACTATTAATCCTTTTTCTTAAGCTTTACCAAATATCAGTCTAGCCTTTACCAAAATATAATAAATAAGTTAGTGTTTACTAATCAATCCTGGTTTAGTAATGTGTAAAGAAAAACATCAAATCAATGAACCATATACACATTTGACACATGGATTTTTAACGTGGAAACCCTGTTAAAGGATAAAATACTTCGGACCAATAACAAAAATTTTCACTCTTCTGAAGTGAGCTCGGTGAAGATCCAACCCTGTTAAAGGTTACAAACACACTATTAAGTGCAACCTTGTTAGAGGATTTTAATATAATCATTTGTCACTTGATATCTGGCATTTCACTATGCTATCTTCGTGATAAAAATTTTGATACTCCTTGGGATGTATCTCAATATATAAAGGATAGTTAAATCCCACTCTGTTAAGAGATTTTCTGAATCAATGGTTAAACTGAAACAGTATATGATATGTTCATATATACAACTTAAACTTGTAGATGTTCAGATCTATTGTAAGCTCATAATATCTTTCTGATCAATGTTTCTTTTTCGTTCCTTTGCTCCACTTCTTTCTACTCGATGATATTGTTGCTTCTCTGTTGCTCGGTGTCTGCAGAAATCTTTATCTCTATTCTTCAACTTGTTTGATCAGGTTTGTATGAAGTCTTCTTCACCAATATTCTCTTCAGCATCCTTTTCTATTCTCCCCCAAATTCATAATGAATTAGCTTGTCTCTCTTATAGACATGATTTCACCATTTCTAAGTCCTTGACTTTCTTATTCTTGATGTGATCTGCAAATCTCACAATTCTTTCTTTAAAGCTTGCTTTAGTTTTATCCCATAGATTTCTCCTTGACAACTGGAATACAAGTAGCTTTAAATATCTAGCTTATTTATAGCTTTTAACTAGTCGATGAAAATAATGTAATCAATCAGTTAACTCCTTCTTTAGCTCCTGCCAGCTAAGTCTTTTATCATTTCTAAACTTTAGTTCTTATCAGTGTTTAACTCCTTGTTTTCTCGGTCTTGACTTCAGTTGTCCTCGGGCATCTCTGTCTGTCAGGGTTGTCTGTCCATTGGGAAACACTATGAATTTCAATTTTTCTTGGGTATCACTTTGGTTTTGCTTGGTAATGCTTGCTCGGGTATCACTGTGACTCTTCTCGGGTTTCTTTATCCGTTTGTGTGCACTGTTCGTCGGTGTTTGTTATCACGTGGTGTATATTGAACTTTTATGCATTACTGATAACATAACCTTTATATCTTTGGTTCTTTGAAGTCTTTAACAATATGTATATAACCAATCAAATTATATCAAGCTGACATCAATGAAAATATAATACATTAACTGGTTTAATGTCTTGCATTAACTTTATGTAGCTCGGTGATCATCAACTTATTATCTTCAAACATTCAATCAATATAGTTCATCACAATAAATAGCTTTATCTACACAATGCAAGATTTACAAGAAAATATAATTATCATAATGTTTAATACTTAACAAAATTGTAGCTACATATAACGTCTGTAACCACCCTAATTTGGTCTGCTCTGACCATAGACCCTATTTTCCCTAAGTCTGATCATACCCCTAATTATGTCAAGACAATTCTTCAATTTATTGGCATAATTTATCTAAATCAAATTTAATCTCCTAAGTGATTTAATCACTAAATTAAATTAATTGCCTTAGCCAATCAAATCAAATCAATTCAATTCAATCAAAACAAATCAAAAACATGGCTAAAGTAATTAATTAAAAGGAATTAAATAAATCCTAATTACAACTCCATTTGCAAAAAGGGAAAGTCAAATCCTTAACCAATGGGAGTTAAATCACTTGGGTCACCTCACCTGGATCACCAAAGATTCAATCTCTACCTCTCTTCCACTTTCAATCCTAACCTCTCATTCACCAAATTCTTATATAAATAGAATGAATTTTAAGCTCAATAGGCCCCTAATCTTAGAAGCATCCTTATGCGGCCCCTAATTCTTAATTGTTAATTACAAACTTATGTTGCTCTTATTTTCATAGATATTCATGCATTTTAGCTCAATCTTTCATTGCATTTTTATAATCTTTCATTTTGGAGCTATTAAAATGAACATTTCTTGAGCATTTAGAGTAAATTCATTTGAATCTTCCATCCTAAGTTGTATATGTCACTGATTAATGCATAATCTGAGGGCAATTATAGCATTATTCACACTCTTCTTAGATAGGAAGCAATAAGTCAATTTTAGTGATTGATTTGCTTGCTAACTCATTTTTTCACTAATATAATGACTTATTGAAGTGTTGTGTTGCAGGAAATAGGTACATAAATAACACACACATTTCTGGCACCCACCATGAGGCTAAATCTCATATTTTACCTCACATTTCTATTCATTTTTTACTAATTTGTCTTCTCTATTCTCAGGTACAGAGTCTCCTTTAGTCATCAAGGCTCGCATCTAGGAAATTGGATTGCCTCCTGGATTTTAGACATCGCATCCAGGGAATCCCAACTTATTTTAAGTAAAGGCTCGCATCTAGTATAAATTTTATCACCTTTTGTGTAATTGATTGCATCTGGGAAATTGGATCGTGTCCTGGGTTTTCTAGGATCATTTTTGGTAAATGCAGTCGCATCTTGTCATTTGATTTCGAAATAAAATTGTCTAACCACTGATCTTCTGATCTTTTTTGCTTCTTTCTATTGAGCAGCCTAATTTTTTATTACAGATTGATGTCAAGAGCCTTTTTCTCAAAAAGGTGGAAAGGAAATTGCTAACTTGTGTTTGCAGGTTTTGGAATAGATTAAATTAATTTACTTGTTAAAATTTTTGAAACTAATAACATTTTCCTATCATTTACTAAATCAATCAGAGGATTATGCTCTTTTTCTTCAAGAAAAATCAGAAACTCAAAAATTGATTTAGGACTTGAGAAGAATTTGGGGTAAATGAACAAGGCAAACCTCATTGTTAAAATTTCTTTTGGAAAGTAATTAAACAAACACAAATCATTTAATCTTGTGGTTAATTGAACAAGCTTTGTTGTATAATTCCTCTTGGAGAGAAATTGAACAACACAAATCATCTAAAATTGTGGGATAGTTGAATAATTCATTGTCTAATTTTGGAGATAGTAATTGAACATGCAAGTCATTTAATCTTGGGGAAATTGAACAATCAAACTTTGCTTTTCAATTAATTTGTGTTTCCATAAGCTAGGAATTTTTGAATCAAACTTAAGCTTATTTCTTGATCTCACTAGAGAATTTTCTCTTCCTTCCAAGTTGAGGAATCAAAAACTCATCATGGGAGATTGAGTTTTGAGTGAATTTGTTTGAGGGAAAGAAATTGATTGAAGTGTTTGTGGGAGAAAATGACATGGAATAGGAGAGTATGCTCTTCTTCTTTTGAAGAATTAGAAATCTAGAACTCCTAATCTCGCCAATCCTTTTTATGCTTTCAAAAACATTACAGGGCGTGCGGGTTGAAGAAAAAATCTCCCAGGATGACCCAAGTGAGGATAGGTTTACGCCAACCCTTCCAACTCACTATAAATAATTGCTTCCTTGTAGGCTAAAGCCTCGAAAGACGTAATCAGTTTTGTTCTTGGAATTTTGACATCATTCCTTGAACATGCTTGGGTGTGTGTAGAGCGGAGCCGCTTGAATCTTGCTTGCGAGACTACACACATTTGAGTACTCCTACGGCTATACACCTCAATTTTGTCTTGTGCAATTCTATGAGATATGGTTGCAAACAGATTGCCCCATCATAATAAACACTTGTAGTTAAAACTACCTGATTCACCTCTGAAAGGGTGATAATCTTTGTGCAAGGCAAATAGTAATTGCCCCAAGATACTTGTCATTTTGTGCCCTCACTTGCATTTGGATTTGGCTAATATGGCATCATACAAGATCCATTGCGTGCTTGGTGATGGGCATATTCTGATTAGCATTTGAGTGTGTACCTGATTCTACGAGCAAATATTTTCATTCTATGCTTAGAAACTAGGGATTAAGGATGTGTTTGTTCACCCCTAACAATGAAACATTGCTTGATGTGCTTAAAAACTCATTAAAAAAATAAATCCTTCAAGCAAGAAACAAATTTCAATCCTTAGACTACATGCTATGTTTTTCACTCACTAGAAAGTCTCAAAAAACAATATGCAATTAGACAAATTTCATACATTCTGAGACAAATTTGACAAACTTGACAAAAATTTGACAAAACATCAGAGGCTCACATCTAGCTGCATTAGGTCACATTTAGGATCCTGGCTCGCATTTGGTCATTTCTGCATCGCATCTAGGGAGAAAGATCACATGCTGCATATAAAAGCTCGCATCCTGCAAATCAAATATCACATCTGGTTAAGCAGAACCTCACATTCAGTGTGTCTCATTTAGGAAAGTGGGCACTTGTAAAGTTGTCTCTCAGAGAAATCTAGTATATTTGGGTACCCTTTTGGCTCTTTAGTCTGGTCTTGTTGCTTTTTCTGGTCTGTCAGTCGTTGTTTCAAAAAAAATTTAGAAGTCTAACTTGCATGTCCTTTTGGGTTCTCACAATTGGTCTCAAAATGTGTGGTCTATTCACTTTTCAAAACAACTTGATTTTCAGCTCACTGTCAGGGCATTCTAACCCTCTGACGTTGGAGTCATTTACTTCCATCGAACACAAACAATCCTTTACAACTTGGACACACTTACTTGGACAATTTGAGACTTCACTTGACACTATTGGAAACATTTTTGACATAGTTGGGATTCAACTTCATGGTTAACACAAGACACAACAAGTATCTTGTTGAAAAATTAGAAGTACCTCGTAGATTGCTACAATTTCAACAAGGAGAAACATCTTGTAATCCCTTATTTGACACATAATCACCCGCAATGGAAGCTCCTAGAAATGAATGGAGTACAAATTTTGAAGAATACAACAATGACAAAAATCAAAGACAAGAAGACAGTAGTAGTGAAGAAGAAATTCACATTACTCATCCTTTGTTTGACTCGTATAGTGACGGAGATGTACCTGAGGAAGAGTATAATAGACTCAAACAAAGTAGAAAATTCCAAAGAACATTGGAAAAGATCATTGGTGAAGACAAGGAAAAATACTTTCTACATCTAGCATCCATTGGAGTCAAACTACCTAAAGATTATGATGTTGAAAGACTAAAGGAAAAAGAGATACCAACCCCTATCTCTATTCTCACCAAACAATTGACCTTGATGCAAGCCGAACTTGCAACGCTCAAACAATAGAAGGTCAAACCAAAAAAAATACTCTTTGGACTACATTTGTCCATTTCCTTTTGACAAGAGTATTAACATGATTTCAGTTCCTCCCAACATGGCAAGGCCTAAATATGACAAGTATAAGGGAGAGACTGATCCACATGACCATGTGAGAGAGATTTGTGCTCTAAGCATAGAGTACATGCACAAACCTACATACCTAATGAGGCTATTTCTGGGAAGTCTAGGCGGAAATGCTATGGAGTGGTTCTCCAAACTCACACCTAAGGTGAAATATTTTGAGTTATTACAACATTTTTCCAACATTACTCCTACAATGTACAACATGATTTAACCATGATAGACTTATGTAACACAAAACAAAGAACCGGTGAATCCTTTACATACTTTTTACAAAGGTGGAGGAAAATATTTGCGAGGTATTCAAGAGTTATTCCCGAATCAGAAAAGATGGAAATCTATATTAACAACTTGATACCTAAATTAAACTCTGCTTTTCAAATGAAAGATTCACTTAGATTTGATAGGATGATAAAAAAATGCCACCTATATTGAAGAGGTCATGGTTAAGAAAGGAGAAATCACACTTCAAAGTGATAGTAAATCTACCAACTACAACAACAAGCCTAAGTGGTGGAAACAAACAAGAATGTTGTTAACGATGGAGTGGTAGATGCATCCAATGCTAATCCTAAACCAGTAGTGTTCAATCTAAGGAACAACATGCAAGCAAACAAAGAAGCCAAGGCAACAACCACAATACCTAAAAAAAAATTGAGAACAATAAGAGTAGACCATGGAATTCTAGACCTCAATGAACATTCACTCCTTTGGGAGAACCTCTTAAGACTGTTTTGAAGACACTCTTGGACAACAAAGTTCTTACAATTCCCAATTCAAAACCATGGGAACCAGAAGTAAAACTGAAATGGTGGGATGATAATTGTTACTGTGTCTTTCACAAAAACAAGGGACATAAGACCAATAACTGTGTTAAACTTAAACACGTTATACAAGACCTTATTGAAGGAGAAAAAATCAAAGTGGAAGGACACACCACTAATGAAGACCATACGAAATTCAAAAAATCATTCCCTAACTGTGAGAAAGGGGAAGCATCTAAAGGAAAAGGAAGTGAAGTGAACTACACCTACTCCAACAATGATAATTTGATCAACATGTTGTACATTAAATACGAATCAATCAATGTGATCACTATTAAAGGTGCTAAAGACACGTCCATACAATCAAATGTAATGACTCAAAGTCAAGCACAAGTCATAATCAAAGGACCTAGATCCTCATCAAAACCAGTGACATCTTCAAAAGTACCTATTGTCACTATTCCCAAACTAGCAGCAACAAGACAAACAATTACCATTCCTGCAGCAAACTGTAACTTGGTGGATCAATTGCAAAGAACCTCTGCTCAAATTTCCATATTTGAGTTACTCAAAATCTTCTCAGTGCATATGGAAGTTCTTGAACAAGCCCTACATTCTTAAAATGTTCCAAAAGACATTGATGTAGACAAGTTCCAAGCAATAGTAAATCACATCTCAGCACCACACTATCTCTCTTTTTCAGAAGAAGATGACAAATCATTAACACATCCGCATAACCAACCCCTACACATTGAATTCCTAACTCATAAATCTTTTTTAAGACATGTATTGATAGATGGAGGCGCGGGGTTAAACATTTGTACTCTCAATCTAATAAAGAAGTTGGGTCTTTCAGAACAAACCATTGATTCAAGAAGTAAGATAACTATCAAATCTTACGATGAAGAAGAAAGATCATCTAAAGGCCTCATTGTTCTACCAATTAGAATAGGACCAGTTGAAAGAAATGTGATCTGTCAAGTTCTAGATCTACCCTTTGCTTACAACATACTATTAGGGAGACCTTGGATTCATGAAATGCAAGTAGTGTCATCTACTTACCACCAATGTATCAAGTTCCCACATAATGGGGTGGAAGTAACAATTCCTACAAATAACAGTTATGCTTGCAACAATGTTAAAGAAGATAGTATGGTTCCTCATAACAAGGAAGTTCCAAAAGAAATTTTTCCTAAAACTGCCAAAGACATGGTGATGAGAAGCTTTGGAAAGACATTAAAACTTGAAGAAACTAGTATGGGAGAATACAAGCTAGACATGACCCCATCATTAATAGAACTCCCTATGTCTCCAAGATCTTATGGGAAACCTTCCTCATTTTTCACACCTACTACATCTAAAAAATCAGAGATTCACAAAGTAACTAGTATGGTTAGAGCCTCTACTTCTCAAGAGGATGAAAAAGAATAAAAAGCAGTCTTGGCTTGGCTTTACAAAGGAGAATCAAAAGAAAATGAGGTAAAACATGTGGAGATATCCCCAGAAAAGTATGGTGAATGATATGACCTTCTCAAACAAATGGGATATAAAGGGAAGGGACCTTTAGGAGACAAAGGAAAAGGACTTATTGAACCTATACACATGGAATTCAGAAATACCAAAGACAAAACAAGACTAGGTTTCAATAACAAATCTGAAAACCCTACTTCAAGAGATGGTCCATTTTTTTATGAAGGAAGTGATGATGAAGAAGAAGAAATAGAAATTGAACAATGGACCTATGAGAGATTATTGCATATTGATATAGAGTATCTTGAATATCAAGGAGAAAGATATGTACATACTTTTGTAACACAACAAGACACTCATGTTCCTTTATTGACACAAGCTACTATTTAAGAAGTAGAGGAAACAACAAAGAACTCTCCAGAAGTCCAATTGATAGAAGAAACTCCTAAAGAAATACCCCAACAACAAGATTTACATCCTAACGGGGGGCAGTTGGTCACAATTTCACATGTCCTAGATTTACCTCACTTTGATCTACAAGTGGCTAATAGGGTACATCAGGTAACTATTACTGAGTTTCTAAACAGATTAGATGATGAAATAACAGATTCACATGATTATGAATGGGATGTCCTATCTGATGCTACCATGGACATTGAAGTAGATGTGATTCACAAATTTGCAACTCCATTGGAAAGAGGAGAAAGTTCTAACAATTCCCCTAATACTGTTGCTGTTCCAGAATCAGATGAGATACCACTACCTAGGATTCTTGATGAGGAAACTGGTGTTTTACTAGGTCTAGAGGATATTCTAAGATTACAAGCAATGAGTTCCATTCTGGTGAGAGAAGAAGAAGAAATCTCAACTGACAAGTTGCTAGAGTTAGGTCTGCATATTACTAACAATGACCCTATTAATGATGATTTATCTCTTGATGATCTAAATGTTGTAGAAGTTGACTTAACAGAACATGTCTTGTCAGTTAATAGTTTGACACTGACACGATGTTGTCCTTACCAAACTCTGATTCATTATCCTTGATAAACCTTGACTTAATTGATTGGATGAATTCAGATCCTAATCCTATCATGAACTTCCCTAATGACTTGTAATATCCCCTTTTTGGTGCACTTTATTTCGTGCCTTTTTGTTAGCCTTTTCATCTTGGTCTGGTGGGCTAACCAAGGCTTGGCAGGTGATCAAAGGGATGTTTGGCCTAGGTGTTTTTAGTTTTAGGCCAATCGGATCAGTTTCCATAGGGTTTTAAAGGTACTTACTATTTATAGTAAGTCGACAAAACTCAGTTTCCTGGCATTTCAGTAGTGGACTCGGAGCGTCTCGCCGAGAGATTTTTGGCAAGCTATCACACGTCTTCATCCGAGTTTGTTTGGCCCTCTATTTTAATGCCAGAAGATTTCTTACTTTATTTTATTGTCACTTTATAACTCAACGGTTATATTTATTTAAAAGTGACTTTAAGTGGAATACGAAGAGACAAAGTGGGGAAACTAAAGAGTCACAACTGCAGCCTTAAAAGAAGGTGTACATTCTCATTGAGTTATGCTTAGTTTTATGAATTTATTTTCTCTTGGAGAATCCAGAGAGCTTCATCTTTTAGTTCTGAAACCTGAGGACAGAAACCTTCAGGTTTTCTTGGTAGATTGGATGGAAACCCAGTTCATCTCCGGTACGGATTCACAACAGAGTTCTCCAATGTATTCACAGGTTCTTTATCATTCGATCTTAATATTATTTATGTATTTAAAATTGGGAATTTTTTAACTCATGGTTATTGTATTGTTGTTGTATAATACCATACCATTTTTCTGAGGAGTTATTGCAATAATATTTGTTGGTTATTTGTGCTGGTTATTTCATTTAAATCAATATCATGTGCATGCAAGTATATGTTTAAATCTTCTGGGTTATATTTGAGGGGTTTTTGGGAAATACCTGGTTCGGGTCATTACAGTGGTATCAGAGCTGCTCTTCTGCCGGCTTGTGGATATAGAAATAGTTTTCCAAAAAGGTTTATCAGAATTTTGTTATCAGAGAAAAAATTCCAGACTATGAGGTTTGATGGGTAACAAAAATTTACAGACTAAGGTATTTAATGTCTATATTTGATTTTGAAACTTATGAGTAAAGAAGCACAATTGTACCGAATTTGTGAGGGTTCAGAATTCCAGAAATAACATCCTTGTGTTGCCAAAGATTTACTATTCTTATCATAATCATGACCCTCAGATCATTACTCTTAGTAATGGTTGCTCTTCTTAGTATTCACGACTAGTTTTTAAGCTTGGCTTGATATGATCTTGCTAATATTAAGAGTCGTCAGACCTTATTGAGGGTTTTCCTTTCTGAAGTGGTGAATACAATAGAGGCTTAATATTAGTGTGGCTAATGTGGAAAGATTAATATTTCCACTGCTCTTATTTTAATCAGGAGTAATAAGGTTATGTTGAATATTATATTCCATAATATTTCATGGACGCAATTCAATATCTGGCCAAGGCGGTGATGCAAATAAAGATGGAGTGATTTAATTGTTTGCAGGCCCGTTTGTTTTTATTCTAAATATATTTGAGCCGGAGTATTAAGTTGGACTATATCAACACCCCCCTTAATATTATTATTTATTCATTGGATTATGAATCGACTCAAGTTATATATATAATAATGAATTGTGAATAAACGGCGGAGGAAATATTTTATTGGCACGATTATGATTGGAGTTTGATTTAATTTATGGAAACTATTTTGAAGTTAACTATTTTAAAGTCAGACACATAAAGTAATTATTATCCGCAACTCTATATTGTTCGATATAATAATATTTAACAAGGCCATTGGAGTTATTGAGTTATTTTGGGGTGTTATTCCTAGATATGGTGCACATAAGATTTGCATGAGCTCCAATCAGGCTGACATTTATTTTCCCTTGGTGCACAGAGGTCAAACGACAATTGATTATATGCAACCACTACCAATGATACGGGCCACTATAATCTCATTTTTAGCGGCATGCATATTAATATATACTCTTTGAAACATTAGAAGAGAAATATTTTGCCGTGAATGATCTTGGCAATTAATCATTCAGCCACAATACATTGGGAAATACACAGTATGGTTGAAGTATCCAGGGAAGAGGGCATTGGCGCAGCCATCTGGGAAGAAACGTAGCCAACCAGAGACAGTCTTATCACAGCCATATTCATACCATCTGTTATTTCAATAAGGAGGGCCACGACATCATACAATCACGCTGATATATACATCTACAACATCAAGTGTATCTCTAGGAACACAGATTCTTTTTTCCAGGCTCCACATATATAATCATAATACTTATTTATGAAACTCTATAATTATCCAGCGGAGAAAACTCTATTGTATTGATTTATTTAAGCTTGTGACATCTATTTTTTGGGAGGCCACTTGTGTATTGAAGTCATTGAAGTTGGCTACATTATCAGGAAGTTGTGGCTGCTACAAACAAGAAGATGCAAATTAAGCCCAACACTGTTGTGTTTCCAGCGTCCAGATTTTAATCCATTAAAAAGTTCTAGATTTTGCTTACACTATTATTGAAGGATCAAGGTGCTTTGAGTTCTATGAGAGAAGTTGCATTGGATCGTCTCATTAATTTTTTAGAATATACCTAAGTTCTGAAGTAGCAAACCATTTCTTAGAATACTTATGCAAATTATTTGACAAAATGATCACATGTTACAAGACCATAAGGGAGCCGTTTGGGAAGCCAAAGAAGAAAACTTCAGCATTAGAGGATAATATAAATTGTATAGCATATCCCTTGCTTTCATTGTTCTAGTTGAATAAGGAAAGGCAAAGATAGCAGCACCACACACAACGCCCGTCAACATAGCAGAGTTTCAAATCTATTTCAGGCAATTGGTATCACTGTAAGCCAGATTTTGTGTCACTTTTTGTGCAGTTGAGTATCCTAATTCGGAATGTTTATGACAAGCAAGTTGTGGAATATAGGTTCTAAAACCACTTATATTATGTTTTTTAAATTTTGGACGTGCTTGAAGGACGCTTGTAAGGGACGAATGCCCTTCTTGTATAAATTACATGGTAATAAAATTTATTGTTCTGATTAAGTAAAAACAGGTTTTACAAGGACCCAAAACCTTTACAAAAAACCCAAGAGTTCAACAGGTTTTACAAGGACCTGCAACCTAGAGTTTAAAGATAAATAGTATAAAACATAAACAGCTATGCCTAAGCACCATAAAAGGAAGGAACAGAAAAACAACAAACCGAACAGAAAAAGTCCCAAAGAAACAACAGAAGACAGCAGGGACAGCAAAAAACCCAACCAGGATAGCTAAAAGAACAGCTACATCTCTTTTACCAACTCCTCAGCTTCGAGGACCATCATTTGCATGTTGTTGACCGAAGTTTTCAGCTCCTCTATTTCTTTGTCCTCCTTAGGACTCTTTTTCTTGGTGCTGGCTCTGGTACGTGATCCTGGTCCCGTATTCTCCACTATACTGTTGTCTTTATCCTTGTTGATCCTTTCCAGTTTATCCATAAGAATTTGTGCATGACCACAGTAAGCTTTTAGGCTTATGAGACATTGTTCCCCTATTTTTTTAACTGATGCCTCCAGTCTTTTAACTTTTTTATGCAAACTCTTAATTTCTTCCTCCTTGTTATCCTTTTCCATTCTGTCTTTAATATGTTTGATTTGTTTCTCCATGGTTTCCACCTTGTTGGCATACTCAGCCTGAGCTTCCGAGTTGCCAACAACTTCTTGCATTTCCTTCAGACACTTTGCCATAGGTTTTTCCCCAATCCCCATTCTGTTGAGAAATTTTATGTCCTCCTGTGTTTTCTCAACTTGATTTTTCAAAATAACCTGATCATTAAACATATTATTAATCAACCCAGAAAAACCCTCAATTATACCTTTATTGTCTTTCTTATTCTGATCCCCTTTTTCCAGATTATCGAGATATTCCTTGAACCCAGAATCAGCATCTTTATTCTGGTCCAGAAAATCATCCCCCTTCTGAGTATCAATCTTCAGCTCCCTAGTTTTGATCAAAGTGTCCTCTTTTTCATTTTCTCTGTTATCTTTATCCTTAGTTTTCCTCTTATCAGGGGTAATGTCTTCCTTGTCAGAGGTAAGAACAATTCTTTTCCTGCTGGTGTTATTGTTTCTGCGAGTATCCTTCCCCTCAACTCTTTTCCTTTTTTTACCCTCCTTTTTAGTAGTTTCGTTGTCAGTCTCAGTTTCAGAATCC